>JAOVYW010008165.1:0-10344 GCA_025775045.1 Hiodon tergisus
TCACGGCCAAAATCATCAGATGCCATCAGCTGCTCCTTCTCTTTAATCCAGCTGATCGCCTCGTCAACATCTCTGCCCGAATCAAAAAAAAAAAAGTATAACTTGTAACTTAATTTTTGCAGTGCTAATCTCCAATTTCATCAACAATACCTTAACATGCATGCAGAGCATGAGGGGCAAATGAACACTGAGGTCCTTCACTCCACAGAAAACCACACTGATCTGACACAAAATAAGGGCCCTGCCCAAACTTCAACCGTACCTATTGAAGCGCTGCACCTCAGCCGAGCCAAAAAGCTTCCCCTGCCTCTGTTGGGCCAGGCCTTTGAGCCTTTGCCAGGCTGCGTTGACCTCTTCCTGTTTAATGACAATCATCTCTGCCTCAGGATGAGACTCTTCCACCAGTCTTCCTGCCAACTGGTTGACTTCATTGACCCGCTCCTCGTGGGCCGCCAGGTCTGTCTGGAACTCCTCAAACTTTTTCTGTAGAACCATCACATGCTCCAGGTCCTGACCCATCTCCTCTGAGGTCACAATTGTCTCCTGTGGGCACACCAAAAACAACATTATAGAGAGCTGGACTTCTAAACTCTCTATCGGCCATATGTGGTGACTCCATTTATATGTCACCTTTGTATATTATTTAAATTGACTTGAATGCCGCAGATGGAGCAATCCTCATCAATGGCCTATTCTACTCCAACATCTTTGCCTAACAAACTTAATTGGACAAGATCCACCAAACCAGATCCCACATAAGATGTATGGGTATGTCTCTGGAAAATAGCAAGAGTCCAATTAGTATTGATTCATGTAAAATTTCTACACTTAATTCTTAATGTGAGCTGACTGGACAAAAGTAGGACACTCTTCATCGGTTGAACGGTAGGGTTGGAGTTGTGTTTTTTACTGCAGTTACCTTGTCGCTGATCCAGCCCAGTGCCTCCTCGCACTCGCGGAGGTACTGCACCAGTTTCAGGGCCTGCAGTAGACGCAACCCCCTCTCTCTGGTTTTCATTAGCAGCAGGTCCCACAGCCTGTGTAGCTCCTCCAGGCGTGTCTGCAGGAGAGGAGGTGTTTAAGAAAGAGGGAGTTAAGCAGACACAGTGGTAGTGACGCATGGCCAATACGCTTCGTCCTAAGCTAAGGTGTTTTACAGTACAACATTTTTGATAAAACACTGTTAGGACAAGAATAAACATCAGGCTTTGCCCCTGAGTGAATTTTCAGAACTTTTTAGGTATTACTTTACATAAGTTACTATTTCATTGTACACATTGTAAATTTTATCAGTTGCATTTTCAACTATACAATTGATTTGCCTACACAATACCCACAAAGCCCAAAAACCACAATGAAAAAAGGATTGCCATCTTTAAAATGAAGCGAGGGAAGTACTGAAAGAAATGACTGGTACATCTCCAGCACAACAATGCCACTCAGCCAATAAGCCTGGGGTTAGTTGGTTGGCTTCATACAAACAGGAAGCAGATGGTTTCCTGGAGAACAAGAGGAAGGAAGCCTCCTTTATATATCTGTGTTTGTTGGCTTCTTTAAATAATATTTTTGTTTTATAACCAAATGCCTGGTTTAAGAATACTCAGACAGAGGTTTTGTTTTACATGTTTGAGATAAAAACCTGGTTTGGACCTCGGCCTCACTCCAGTTTGCGTTTGTTGCTTGTGACCCCACCTATACTGGGTCTCTGCTGTGGTCACACCACACAGGACTCAGCACTCCTCTCGCTTGGCCACACACTCAAAAGCATTTTACAGTGTGCAGTTTAATAAATCACAGATATCTATCATAGACTGATTAATAAAAATCAGTCAAAAAAGAACTCTAATGTCTGTGAGAAAGAACACTGACAGAAATGGACCTCAGAGCCCACAGAACGCTGTGAAGGTCAGGAAAACTAAGAAAACACGGCAAACCAATCAAGACCTCCGGGAGGTTCACTGCACCCATGCACCTACTTGTATGTAATTAGTGAGACTGACACTTTTTACTATGGGTCGCTGGGCAGTCCGGTAGGGCGTGAAGAACTGAGCCAAACAGGGGGTTAGGTTCTTCATTTAACTATAAACCGTGTTTAGGTCATATATATATTATTTCTAACCTGCTACATTACTCACTAAACTGAAATCCATGGCCTCATTAACTAATGGCCACTTTGTCAATAACTATACTGTATTAGATACATTAAAACACAAATGGATACATACACGGATGATCTCGGAAGCAAAATGGTTCTCTGAGATCATCCGATTGCCCGTCTCGTCCAGCTTGACGATGGCCCCGGCGTTGGCCTGCACCTCTGCCTCAAACGCCTGGTGCTTCTGCAGCTTCCCCTGTGGGGGAGACAAGGGAGCACAGGTCCACATTCACACGCCCGAGTACCGACACACACGCCCGAGTACCGACACACACGCACAGGAAAACCATTTCGGTCAAAAAGAAGCATCATCTCAACCCTATGTCACTATGTGGGAGGTGCAGTATCATTTTCAACAGAAAGTATTTTCAATAAAAGAACAGTTCTGAAGATGCAATTTCCCGACCTGTAGGTTGATTGGGTCTCTGTAGCCCTCATCGGAGGCAACCTGCAGCTTTTCCTGGATCCACTTCTCCAGCTCGTCAGCGTCCCGGCGGAAGAACTGGAAGCGATAGGAGTCCTCCAGCTTCTGCCGGCGCACCGAGGACAGCTCTTTGAAACGCCCGTAGCGGTCCAGCACCTGCTGCCGGCGTTCCTGGATGTCATCGGCCGTCTCCAGCACTTTCGCCCCGCTGATGTCCATTCTCTGACCGCACCGTCACACAGACGCAGATGGAACAAAGGAACAGGAGATGGGAGAGACACGGACGGTTAAGAGTCATGCTAAACCTTCCAGAGAGCTCCAAACCAAATGATCAGCGACACAGAACTGCAGGATTGGAACGCACAAGTTCCGGAACTGGATGACCATATCTGACAGGACAAAATCTTTTTAAAAATATTTCTGAACTTTAATCTGTGGATATCAACAATATTGCAATCTCAAAGATATACATTCATTAGAAACTAATGTGACTCAAACATTAGTACTGATGTAACATATCAAACGAAAATCTATAATATATACCAATCTAGTAATATTACATTTACTAAATCAATACTGTATTTTTCCCCCAAAGATCTTACTTTTTGTTTCTGGTCTGAAAATTAAAACATGAAAAACATGGCAGCGTTTTAGAAAAGTGAATTGTATTCTGTTTGACTTTCAGTTCAGATTTTAGCTTCTTTTCCATTCATTTCATGAAGATAGCAACTTTAGCCTAAGTCACATGGGGCGTGCGGCTGAAAACAGGAGGCAGACAAAGGGAAATTCCAAATAGCCCAAGCTCTAAACAGAGGTTGCCAAGCATCCGGCTCAGTGGCAGATCTGCTGTGGGTCACCGGCCCATCAGCCACTTGGACAAGACTCTGTATGGAGAACAGTGAAGCCAGTCAGGATGCCCTGTCAGATCGGGTCCGGGTGTATAAAGCATCCCTTTGTACAGGGGCTTGACAGCTTCCCAGTGGCTCTGTTTCAGTGTTGGAGAGCGTAGCTTCATCAGAAAGGATCAGCTGACACAGCAGTAACCTTCCGCTCAGTCAAGCCCCCCCGCCCGCCCCTCCCCTCCCCTCCCCTCCCCTGCCCTCCACCGAGCCAGAGAAGAGAAGCACACAGCCCTAAAGAGCACCGAGGACAGTTTCCTTCCTGGACAAAAACCTCAGGGAACCCCAGTCAGGACAGACGCCATAATGTCCAACGTCTCGGCACGACCACTCTTCCTGTTCACCCCTAACGGCTTGCCGTGTCTTAGCCCCCAGAACGTAAATAAATTGATCTGAGGCCCAGGAAAGACTACCCAGATGTCAGCTCCTCAGACCGAGATGTTTCCTTCTGCGCGCAGTGTCGCACAAGGACAGGCAGATGCCGGACCCACCCAAAGCACGCATCAGAGCTTGGCTTGAACACTAAAACAGGGCAGGAAGGGACTAAGCAACAGGAGGTTACTGGGAGCCAAGGGCAGCATTATTTTCTTACCTCACCAGATAACTATGTAAAAACACGGCTCCCCGGCGATTACAACAAAATGATTACGCCATACAAGCAATGTGCTGCCCTGAACATTTAGTGCGAAAGTGCACCACTAATGGTTCCCTGTCCTCCCTTGTCCAGTGTGTGGAAGATGATACCAGCCCTACTCTCCGTCTCTCCTACTCATACACACGCATAAAGCAAGGATATGAAGGAATTCCTGACCCTCCCTTCCACAGCCTGAATTGTCCACCCCGTTACACTCACACACACACACATACACGCTAGCTTGCTCTCTCTGGAAAAACACAACTAGCCAGCTGTTACTCACATTCCTGATTCATGATAACAACGGATGACAACCACCCAGCTATCAATTAATACAGATGTTTTTGCCTGTATTAACCAGTTCAATGTCGACGAGAGTATTGCCTTCCAACATGCATGTAGGGGTGGGGATGGCAATAGCAATATGACACAGCTGCAAACCCCAAATATCTCCCCTTCAGACAACAGTAATTAATGAAGAATATGAAATCAAACATAGCTGCCCACACCATGCCCATCAAAGTCAGCGTGTCATTTAACATATAAAACTAATCTCTGAGATTGCTTAAAATACTGGTATACAGTGCTACGTCATATTAAGTCAGGGGTCGGCAGAAACACAGCCAAGAGAGGGGGCAAGACACGGTGGCTCCGAGCACCCGGATTGGCCGCCCCCGACTTAAAGGACACCGTTAGGCCATATCCCGACCCAGCCAAAACGCATGTCAAGCACACAGATCAAATGCCAACATAATCCAATCAGACAAATGTCAACTTGCTGATGTTTGTTGATCTGAACCATTTAGGTAAGTGCAGCCGGAGGACAGCCTTCACAGACTGAGACTGATTGGTTTGGCATCTGGGCCCAATAATGAGACAGTCACGCTTAGGCCAAATTTAATTTTGTCAGTTCCATAAAATGGGAGACTTTCAAGACCAAAATGTTAAGTCTCCCTTCCTCCAGTACAACATCTGCAATCTCCAAGTCTGCAATACGCCCAGATATTATATTGTCGTTGTTACTTGGCGAAAGATACAAACAATAAAATGTTTGTTCCATGTCATTTTTGCATGTTCTTTACTGAACAAAACAAACACATTGACATTGTTATCTTTTTTTCAAATATCTATTTATTTGAAAAAAGAAACAAAAAAACTTCAGCCCGCGTCTAATGTCCTGTCTGGGGCTGTTTGTTGATGTTTCTTGGAGATATTTTACAAGATCCTGGACAGATTTTACAAGATCCTGCTGTTATCTCGCAATAAATTCACCATAATCGGCCAGTCTAATTTTAAACAAGTAGGATACCTTTACATAACGCCTGAAACTTTCTGTCTAACCCAACTCTGATTAGCTGATTTGACACAGACTAAAGACAATGTTTATGCAACCGGCCCCAGGATTCTTAACTTTCTAAACAGACCGGGCCTGCTGGCTACACTGAAGCATGGAAGGAGCCAATGGTGGGGCTCATCTGTTCATGGTTTTATCTGCTTGGTCAAATCAATATGACAAAGTTTGTGTTTCACACTTTCAGTCACAGCCTTTCATCTTGGTTCGCACAAGTGGTTTTCATAAAACAGGATAATAGAAGAGAAGGAAAGACACTCCTCAAAACAACCATTAAGGCTCTCTCTTTTACAAAGATCCCAATGTAAGAGACGTCATCGTTATGATAAGGAATATATATTAGTTATCATTATAATTTGGCTTCATGATGATTTGTGATCTCAGCTATCCTATGTTTTACTAGATGAGGGTGTCAGCTGAAAAACAGTATGACTAAAGGAGGCGTGGACAGTGCAATGTGAAAACCCCTGACAGTGGGCCTCCTTGTTGAAACAATGCCTTCCCATCTGGTATGGATTGCTGTTCGATCAAAGCCAGAACTGTGTGTGGGGGTGGGGTGGACTGCTCGTTTTGGGAGGGGAGGGGAGGATGAGGTCCTGTTCAGAGTTTCCCGGGAAACTGTTTTGTTACCGATACACTTGACGTCAAGCAGGGAGTGTGCAGGGGACAAAGAATTTACAGGACACAGGGGGCTAGAGGAGTGATGCCACGCAGAGAAGCCCTGGGGGGAACACCTCTGCTTCTCAGTGTCAATGTCAGCCTCCTGCGTTACAGTCACTGGGAATGCCGTCAAGGACTCTCCAGCCAACTCACGCCATGCCCACAGGACAACGAGCCCCATAATTTCAGTTGGTCCCCTTATTACGGACCACCACTGCTCCATCGCAATTTAGAATCACTGTCAGATATGCAACAAACCAGGGCTTGTTTCGAGCATCTGATTACCAGGAGGCCTTGATACAGAGTGGGGGCATCGAACAATCTAGGATAGTAGATAAATCTCAACAATACAGATAATATATCTGTTCAGTTTGTCCTTAAGCCATCTTGGGAGCTGAGGTAGAGGCTGGACAGAGAATCTTCAGGTGCAAAGACCTTTCCTTGCTGTCACTACTTGTTACTATAATACCATTTTCCAGGAGTTTTCTGAACTGCCTCTGAAGTGAGGGAATCCTTTTCCAGTTTCTCATTTGGCACTAGGTTGCTTGATGCACTTACATGGCTCCTTTCTGGTCTCAGAATTCTAGAACCTTCTTTTCCTATCTCCGCTGCCAACAAACACACACAAAACAACACAAAGAAAACGACACAGTACCTTAAGTACCTTTAATAAATTTGGAAATGGTGACTGTTGTAGGCTACAGAAGACATGTGACTTAACAAAACATGGGCAAAACCACAAATAAACCACAAAAAAAAAAAACCTCAAAACGTCAAGAAAACGGCAAGACGTTTTGCATTTAACGACAACGCGTGAAAGCAGTTAATTTTTATGTCCGTAACCTGACAAAACCGCGACACAGTAGAACTAATTTGAATATACATTTTGACCGTTTAAACACCAAGGTGAGATTAGCTGAGGAGAGTCAAGGGATCGGGAACCCGACACAGGTTTGACAGAGAGTGCATTGTAAAGACACTGCTGTGAAATCTCTCTGTGAAAGGGAAAGATGATAGCCACGCATTACAAGGTTAGATTATACCACAGTGCAACATAAAACAGAAGGTCAGGATGAAGACAGCGTTTGGCCTTTCATATCATAGCAACAGCCCAACAGCCACGGAACACTAAGCAAAGGGTTTTGACAACAAAATGGCAGCCAGAATAACCAAGTAATAAGTGGTTTAAATGTGGGGGGGTTGTTTTGTTTTTTATGAGAACAACGGAAATGGTTGTATTAATTACCACAGGCATCGATAATAACGCAAGGATCTCGCAGAAGCACCCCTAATAGATTGAGAAAACAAATATTAAGACTGAACCAATGATTTTCACTTTTACACACATCCTGCGCATCTTGCAGACCAACACAATCCATCGGTGAGAGCTAGTGACCCAGTTCTGGGTCCTGACCCGGCCACAGAACACAGGCAGCACCAAGGACCTCTCAGAAAGCATAAGTAGTGCTCAGGCTAAATTATCTTATTATAAAAAGATACTAACCTGCACTCTGAAATAATTATCAACAGATCAATAGACTTCTACCAACAGAGTGTCTGTTTGTTTCGAGACTGACAAGAAAAACAACCACACCCATCCTGCAACAGATTCATAACACAGTCGGTATTCTGTCAACTGTGAAACCCTAAAAAAGGGGAAACACTTTATTCTTATTCAGAGTAAATTAAAACAGCAAGGTCGCATTGAGCCTTGGCTGATACGACCATCATGCAGTAAAAACAATTATATTCACAACAAACACAATACTTTGCTCTGTACATGAGGGAAGCTCTTAAAAATAGAAATCTGGGGGCCAGAATTTAATAACGATATCGTCATGTTTTAATTGGCCGAGAAGCTATTCTATACATTTTAAGGTGGAATGCAGCAACAACAAGACGCTAAAACTAACGCTAAACTTCAAACACTTAGTAGATTAAGCTAACGGTGCCGAATACCAGAGAGACCCGGACATGAGATAGAAGAAGCCACGTTAATGATTCCTATATGGATTCCTATACTCAGAACGCGATTCTGCATAAAGGTACTAGAAAAATAGATAGAAGCAATTTCAAAACCATTGTCGCGTCTTATTCTGCAGCACAAAACACAGACATAAAAAAATTAAACAAACACAAAAACTAAAACATAAATAATAAGTGATAATTTTTCTGATGGTCAGTAAATCACTTTTGGGTTAGACTTCGAGCCGCACCTACTCCGAAAACTTCGCGTTGTGAGTAGCAAGTTGCGACAAAACATTTTTCCGTAGGCCAGATTAAGTTCTCTAAATATATTTCTATTCCACTTGCGTATAAGTTGCGTTCGGGTGGATCCTTCAATGTTTGAAAAGTAAAACGTTAATTATGTAACGTTTAATTAAACTTGTTTCATACGGCAAATAACAAGAATACTTTAGTATGCAATATAGTTACAACCAGCACACTTGACATGTTACATTTTAATTTGTCGCTATATACAGCCTAGTTGTCTAAATTTCTGGTTCAATAATTTATTAACCGTACAGAAACTATAGACAGTATCTTTTAGAATAGTTAGTAATCTGTTAGTATAGAGTTGGGCATTAAAGCATAATTTAAAACTCGACACTGAATAAAAATTGTGCTAAGTGAAGTCGAAAGACTTGTTACCATCTACGATATCTACAACTAAATATTATAATTTAATAGAATAAATGAATACACTGAGATTGCATTTATGTTATGCAGCGTGTAGTATGTGTGAATGTTTTCAAAAAATATGCAGAAAATTAGCTAGACTATGTTAAAAGTACATCAAACGCTTTTTTAGGTGGAAATTGTCCCCATTTATACATTTTTACTTTTTTTGTTCATTTAAATAACCAGATTTTCTTACCTTTCCTAAACGTCCGTCTGGCTTGCTGAAGGCTTCTGAATGAAAAGTAGCGGCTCTCAACAAGCGACACCTCCTTATCAAACTGACCAATATAACTGGGCGAAACGAAGGCGTCACACACCGCAACAACGGTCCGAACGTAAGTCGGAGTTTTACGGAAAAGGCCGAATATATCGTGGGTCGCTTGAAATGTGATGTGAATGCAGTTAACTACTTGAGTGTATTCTTCAGTCTAACATTAGTGCTGTCATAGCTACTAAAAAAGTGAATGACTCGTTTATCTATCGGTTGATTTATTATTATAACTGTTTGTGCAAAAGTTGTAGTTTTCGTACAGCAGCAAACTTTATTGTTCTGCCGTGTTGAGACAATGACACAAATATAGATTTACGTTGGAAAAACAAATACCAATCGGTATTTTTTTTTTGGGGGGGTGTATAAGAGCCTGACATTCCTCTCTAATGGGTTTGCTTATGTTTAGCGTTGGTTTCCCATTTGACGTAGCAAGGGCTTTTTATACTCCAACCACCACTTAGTACATGGAACTTGCTGACTGAGGGTTAATCTCTCGGTTCTAGAAGCTTAGAAGCCCCCCAGAGACACATCAAAGCCTCTTGTATACCCTTAGACCTTGTAAACAATTTATTTAAAAACATAAAATCCCTTAAAACAGCGGTATATTTTGTACACGGAGAGTACAATCATGCAGTATTTCTAGGAAACATGCTAGGCGCGCATAGTTTGAACAATAGTGTTACATAACATCATACCTAGAGAGGATACTTTTGATTTATTTTACTATGATTATCTACTTAATATTAATGGTTCTCTACGTGTATTTCAGCCGTACATTTAACTTAACAAAACAGATATGGCTGAAAGTAATGCATTAACTGACAGAAGTATTCATGGCCTTATAGTGTCATATTTCGCTGAGCAGTTCTCAAAGAGGGCAGCTATTCTAGAGACTGAATAGAAACCTGGCAACAAACATACATGTAGTCTCAATGTTCAACACCATAATACAAGACCTGCTTGGTTTAACAGAAACGGCCTAAGCCGAACATTTATAACATTAATTTCAATATGAAAAAAAGTGTATTAATTGTTTCCTAATTTACTTGTAATTTACTCTCTATACAATATAGCCTACTTTATAATACAATCTCAAAAAGATATAATAGAGACCATTCAAGATTATTTAAATATTATAATTATTAATGATGCAATATCAGTTGTGTGTGTTACAATACGTCGCAGAGTAACGTGTGTGTGTTTTGTTCATCACCTGCCAGGTGCAGGTATGTGTTCATGTCAGTGGGCGCACACCTGGCTCTTGTAGC
>JAOVYW010008166.1:0-10344 GCA_025775045.1 Hiodon tergisus
ATAATAATAATAATAATAATAATAATAATAATAATAATAATAATAACATATAAGGATGTATAATGGAACAAACAGTGTCTGAAATAACGCTGAAGACTGCATTAAACAATATACAAAATTTGTAAATATGAAATACAGAGTACTATAATCTTTTGACCTCTTCAGTAAAGGTTTTCAATTAGAGCACTTCCTGTTTTGATAGATCACTACACTTCTAGACATTAATTTGCAGAATTGCAGAAAATTGTTTGATATATCTGAATATAATTTAAATACAAAATATGAATGTAATGTAAATACTACACAGGCGATGTATAAAATTAAGTTGTTATATGAAAAAGCATAGATATAACCCTAACTAAAAACTAAAATGGAAAACTGGGTCACCTGGTTGCCGAGTAGAGTAAGGATGTCGGTTGGCTCGGGTGCCACCGGTGCACATTTTAGAGTATGATTTCACAGATCTTACAGTGCACTCTCACAGTAATTAATTTGTTTTCAGTACTTATTTGCTGTATAAATCTACAAATGCTATGTGTAATAGCTGGTAGTTAATCTTTTTTTTTTTTTTAATCGCATTTAAAAATAATGTTTCAGTGTTATTATTGATATGATACATAATAACGCTGAAATGTGCTTATTTTTAAAACTTTGGGATCTGCCACTTGAATGTTTGGCTGGAAAAAACAGGATGTCCATGACAAACGACCTTCAAAAAAAGTAAAAAACCCATATAAACTAGAAATGTATGGCGATGTCCCAGAAAGCTCGGAGGAACACTAACAGTAAGGCAGTAAGACGCCTGATGCTCTCGACCATCATCAAGGGACTGGATAATTCCACCACAATTAAAATCTTGTTAAACCCTGAGGTACGAAATATATTGTTGACATGTGCAACTTAATTATTCTGATTTAAATTTCTTCTCTCCTCAGACGCTGTGTACATTTTTGTGATGTTTTTACCCTAATCAACAAGATTTAGCCGTCTGTCAACAATTCCTTAGACCTTGAAAAAAAACCTGTATATAGTTAATATGTGAACACTGATTGTATTGTTTGAGCTCTAAAACTGCTTTCTGAAATGTTAATGCCTTATATTTGAGAAAAAAAAAGATCTTTGGCCATAAACTTAATGATAGCATTTTGGGTGAAATTACGATTTGGATCTGGTTTAGTAATTTGTGGTTTAGCAAATAATTTGTTTGCCTCACCAAACCAAGTGGTCTGAGTCTCACCAAACCAAGTGAATGTCAGTTGTCTGCAATGTCCCCAGAGAGTGTACTGACGCACCACTGTCCCAGGTCTTCTGTTCCTCAGTGTCACCTTTGACGTTGTTTATAGGGTGCCGTACATCTTGGCAGCTACATTCCTGTCACACAAGTGGAGAGGAACTAGGGTCAGTGACATGTGGTAACCACCCGCATCTCTGGGGGCTAGCGAGTGGGGGGGTCAGAAGCATCCAGGTCCAGTGCCAACACAATCACTGCTGGATCTGAGTTAAAGGGCCAGCGTGTTGTTCACATCTGCCCCTGTTTCTGCAGGATCCTCATCACATCCTGTAATTTACTTTATTGTGCCATTATCATATTACGCGTTCATCCATTCTGACTGTATTATGAAATCTGTGGCCCTTTTATTGCAGCAATTATCAATATTTTATACCAATAGAACATTATTAAACTTAATCTCTACATAGCCAGTGACCATTAATTTTAATTTCTGCTAAAGGCTATTGCAGATTGATACTTACAAGAGATGAGGAACACATGCTCAAGTCATCAGTTCAGACAAGTTTACCTGCAGCCCAATTTCAGGCGTTGCCTAGCGCCGCCACAAACACACAGAGGGATTGGACAGTTGCGCTGGAACATTCTGGAAGACGCACACAGAAAAAGGGAAATTTCCAGGTCAGGCACCCAGAGGGTTGAACCCTCGGCGGGAAAATAAGTCAGGAGCAACACTAATGAACATTTCTCCTCTGACATCTGTTTCACAGATCCAGAAAAGGCAAGTAGGGCCCACTTGCATACCAGCTGCTATCAAAATATCAAAGATGGCTACCGAAAAGAACTTCTCTTTCAGAAACACCCCCAGAGAAAGGTGGTGTAAGCTCTAATAGAGAGCCAGTGCCTTCTGTGTGTGTCTTGATGCATTCGGAAAGTCGCAGAGTGACTGCTACTAAAACGGTAGTTCAGGACGGGTCGGTCCTGGTTTTGTCCTGGCACAAAATGCACGTCTGCTACATTCCGGTACCTTCACCACACAGGGTATCGTTTATCTGAAAGCCTAAATATTACTTGCGAGGGAACTACATTTATTCTGTGAAATATATAGTGCGATGCTAACTAATTAAAAGCTATATCTTTTTAAAGGGACAGTATACGGGTGTTCTCATGACATCGAGTCTTTCCTCTCTACGTTTGTATCAGATGATAAACACTTCAGCTTGACAAGGCTCAGCCGTAACATTTCTTTACAGCTTCAATTCGGGTTCAGGAAACATATTTCCTGGTTATTTCAGCCGTGCCTGCACGTTCCAAAATTACATCTGTGGAACACGCGTTTGAATTCCGTGAAAACGTGAGGGGGGTTGAAAGGTGTCAATACATGCGTTACTTGCTAATGAGGGATGTTCCAGGTTGGCCCAGTTTAGATTAAAGCAGAACTGATCATGCAGGGTCACTCGTGCTTCCAGACAAGAGGTGGGGCAACAAAAAAACCCTCGCCAATAACTGAGGCCGTGGCAAGTTTCCACAGGGGCTACACAATGGCTTCATCTCAGCCCTAGTCAGTGTGAGCGATGGAGCACAAAACGTATCGTTTTCTTCTCTTTATTCGGGGCCCGGGGCAACGTCAAGGTGGAACTGATGGTGAAAACCAAGAGGCCGCTGGATTCATTTTGCGTGTCACATTTGATGCAATGTTAATATGGAACACAAATACGTCTCACTTTAACACAAAGCAAACACAGCTCCGACACAGAGGGGATTTTGGGCCAGCATTCAAGAAAGGTCACCGGCAGTGGGAGTCCAAGGCCTGCGCCCCACTTGACAGGAGAAATTTTTCATGGTCCCCAGGGTGCGGCATGTTCAAATTCAGGGCTGGTTTTACTTTACTCTCAGGGTAAGAAATTGGCCTGGACTACAATAGATATTCCAGATGTTCATCTTGCATTTTTTTTCCTTCATTTTAGTCCATTGTGAATTCTGAAATAGCACAATTAACAGCCATAAATCATGTCTTGAACGCTTCCCCTTCAATCACAGAGGAACGTTTTGGAATAGTCCAATAATTCAATGCAAAACTTATATAGAAATGCTTTAAAAAAAAATGTTTTTAATATCCTACTTTGAAAAGTCCTACTGGAAAAACAGTCCCTTCTTCACAAAGTGCTGTGCATAGAAAACGGCTCAGTCAGGTAAAGGCAGGTGTAAAGACCCAGTGATCACTGAAAGCAATTAATTCAACTGAATGATCACCGAACATAAGCTGATCCCCCAGGAAAGCCTGTTCCCCAGTCTTGGTAATTTAGCGACATAGCACATATTCTCAAGTTGGCTGTTGGCTAATAAGGTTAGTAAATCAAGTTGCCGGAGGAGACCCTAAAGTAAGTTCCAGCTAGCAAGTTAGCCCCATTAGCGATTCCCTGTCTCCCTGACACTAACCCGACATTCCCACCCCAGTCTGACCTCAGTGTGACCTCTCAACCAGACCCCCACGAAGAGACTTCCCAGCAAGTCTCTCGATGCGCCCCTGGGCCGTCTTCATTCCTCTAAGCCAGAAACTTTCCTACAGGATAGCATCTCCATGCCAAAAGCCGCTGCTGACTCCAGTGGTGCGTGGAACACCTTTCTTAAGTTCTCAAATTCAGTTTTTAAGTCCTTGAAAAGTCTAAAATATGACCAGTATTCAGTTGAAGCTCTTAAAATGGTCTTACTTGCGTTAAAAAGACATGTTACCAGTGATCTCATGTTCTGAAAACTCCCATGCATAAGATTTGCTGAGTTTTAATAAGAGTGACTTCATATTTAATATAAACCGTGCGTACCCTACTTAACAATGTTTCTAAGTGAATGAAAACATTCAACAAATATACTTTAAAATGTAAGCAACGTACAAAGTGCTGTAGATTCAGGGTTCACTGGGTTGCTGAATACATTTTTTTCATTTAGTACTTATTACAATAACAGTTTTTTACATGACAGTCACGATAATGAAAGGTCACTTCAGTATGCTTGAAACCTTAGCCTAAACACCAAGTGACATAATGACGTACCTTATCACGTTGATTAAAGAACTACTAAACAATAATCCTTGTCATCAACTACTATGATTGCATTTGTACCGTATGTTTTGTACTGGCATCAAAAGGTTTGATTTTACAATCCATGCAACTTAAATAGTTGTTAGATGAAATTTTTCACTATTTTAGTATTTATGTTTGTTATACTTGCTATGAAAATTAGCCTTAAATTTGATGAATTATTGGTCTAGAGAAGTGAGGCAATACAGTTAACGATATCTAACCCTGCGTCCGACAGAACAGAGGATGTATTTAAACATCCCCTTGATTTCCATCTGCAGGTGGAAGCGGGGGCGTAATGTGTTTCTCACACTGTACAAGAGTGTAACGAAAACACCTGAATAATGCATCTTGCCAAATAACGAGGTGAAACGCAATTATGTGTTTTTTTTGGCTTTTTGCTCTGCCTTGGAAAACAAAGCAGTCTCAGGACAGCATGGTAATCATGTTCTCAAGTGTGGGCTTTATGTACAACTCTGTAAGAGCGCGGAAGGGCACAGAAGTCATTATTTTGTAGCTCCTGGTGTTTTGTCTTCGGTGACTAAACCTTATTTATTTGCATAGCAATAATTGCAGCATCAGGGAACCTGAACGGAGGGAAAAAATCACCTGACGTGACAAAGTGGAACACTGATAATGATGGGAATAATGATTTTTGGAAGAACGGAAAACTGGATTCTAACCAGTGGTCTTCTGAACGATTATTAAAACTCGTTACTGTATTCGCGTAAGGTGTTTAATATGGTCCTTTTTCTGGACACATACAGGCTCGCTATCGACTTGGACAACTTCCAGTTCTATGTTTTTGCAAATTGTAGCTTAGCCAATTGCCCCGCAATAAACTCTACTGTACAAAGAAACACATGAAAGCTTTGTGGCCAACACCTCATCAAGTAGGAAACGCATAAATAGGCACCACGAACAGCTGTGTGAAGGCCATTCGACTTGTAACTGCTGCAAAAAGCCTTAGGCTCCAAAATCATACATGACGCAAACCCGCTGCACATGAATGACTTCACAATTACATTTAGGGTAATGGGTCATGGATAAAGAGTGGATGAGTTTTTAAGGCTTGGGATGAAACTTCAGCACCAGGTCAACCCTAGGAAATAACCCTGATGTTAAGAACTTATAAAAAGGTGATACTCTGTGTACTCTGTGCTTGACGTTGGGAGGAGAACGTCACTCAGTTGTTCGGGTGAAAACTCCTCCGAGCAGCCTTGGAAGCAGACGAATGTGTGGCCTTTTACAGGACCCGCCGGCCGCGGAGGAACACAATTCCCTCACTCCCTCTTTTTTTCGTCCTGCTGGTTTTAATACATTTTTTACTGCCTGCCAAAGTCATTTATTACGAGCAGTATGCTGGTAAAATAATCCACCATTAAAAACCAATGACTACGCAATGACCTCAAGAAAAATGAAAGCTTAGGTTTGTCATTTGAATAAATCATGGCTGCAGGTCCCCATTAAGCAATAAAAAGGTCTGAATCTGCACTCCTCTTCAAAGCGAGCAAAAGGAATTAAAACAAGCGAAAGGACAGGTCCGTGTGGAAGGGGAATGAACGTCGATGTGTGTAAGTCTATCAGTCCCTTGAGTCCCGCACATAGTATTGTCATCATTACGGTGTTTAACTATCCCAGTTAGGCACTTGCGTCCGGTCTGACTTAAATAAAACCGTTTTTATAAATTTGCACAGCTGGGTATTTACTGAAGCAAATCCGGGTGATCTCAGTGCTGATAGGTATTAAAGCGCTGCCGCCCCACCAATCTCCCCCCCCTCGGGATTGGGACCAACAACCTTCTGCTCACAATTTTGACTACTTAAACAGTGCCACCTGCTGCCCATCTGTGTGTGGAAGAGGGCATAATGAAAAGCAGAGGAGTTCCAGTGTCGCTACCCCCTAATATATATCCCCTGATTGCCATAAGGCCTGTAGTCCGTTCCCCACAATGTCTGTCCCAGCACAACTGAACCCCCCCCCCCGGACGCACTGCGAAGCCTGCCTTTGAGTCCCACTGCCTGCTGTGAACCAACAACTGAGCGCCGCCTGCAGGTCTGAGGTCCTTTTTGGCTGTGTGAGTGCTCCCGTCCCACACATCTAACCTAACGGGACCCTCGAGCACATGAGTTGCGTTGCTCTCATTGGACGGCGAATTTACGAGTTACAAGAGGCAACCATTGGGGAGACTTAAAACATTGGCTTTAAAACAAAAGCAATATAAAACTCAATAAGCCAGACAACGCCTTTGTTCCGTAACTTTCTGTTCGCCCTCTGTCACTTAATTGATCGTCAAAGCCATTTGCTGATAACTAGAATGTGAGGTGAAGACCCAACCCCCTCCTGTTAAATTTAGGTAAGCAACCGGCACCTTTTCATATTTCTTATTCATTTGTTCATTAGTGAGCGCTATCACTAGTTCATTAGGCCCAGCTCTACCGAGAACTTCTCAGACTTAATCATTAAGGGCAGGAGGTAATGAACTGTAGGTTTACAGAGGTGATAATTACTGTCTGTGTACGTCCATTAAATTTAGCTCTGTGTGACTACACAAGCAGCAGAGGGAGAAATAAGTCTGTCACATGCAGTTGAGAATAGAACAATTAACTGTGCAGTTTTGTGCTACGTCAGTAATAATTTCTTAACGATTTATGTTGACCTTGTCCCATCCTAGAGATGGGCGATTCAGTCGAGAACGAAATCGGCACAGGCCAAATATGGAGCCACAGCTTTTGGTTTACATCGTTGTTTTGTGATTATTGTATATTTTTGATAGGTGAGACAAAATTGTCATTGTTACCATTAGTGCCTGGCCTTAAATCTCGCTACCTCACTATCTTTATATATGCTGGATGATTCTGCCTTTCTTTAGCATTTTCGGAGTATTTTCAGGCTATTGAATGGCTCACCGTGTCTTGTGGCTCGACATTTTCAACCACGTGGCTGTGTTATTCGCCTTCCTACGATGCTCAGGCTTCATCTGCCAGTCGAACCTTTCCTTTGTTCCCTCGCCGGGTGACAGCTGACAACTAGTTTGAGCATCATAGGGGGCACGGGCAAGATTTATCATCGTTTGAAATTATTCTTCACATTCATCACTGTGGGGTGGTACCCTGTGCAGCGTCCCTTTAAATGAGCTTCATTAGATGGGTATCGGTGCTGCAAGTATGCCTCTAATTAACTTTAAGCAGATGGCAGCGACCAGAGACTCAATTATATCATATATACACAGCATGATGAAGCATGCTTTCTTTTTAAGCCACAGAACATGCAAATATTTGCATTTCATTGACCCCACAGCATTATAAAGCGCATGGAGTCTGAGGCAAGGTCTGTTTGGAAACACTCATTTGGGTTTTGATTATTAACGCGCAGCTTCTCCGCCGTGCCTCTGAGCAATTAAAACAGCGGCAGGTCATCCACTTGGACCTCGGAGAGGAGAGGATTTGATGTATTATTGCGCTGATTTTTTTGAAACACAAGGATGGCAGAGGGTCACCCTTTACAGGGTTGTTCCTGCTGCAAGAAAGAAAAAAAAGTAAGAAGTGAGTGTTATGTTTTATGCTGGTTGTTGGATCTTGCAGGTATGCGTGACAAGGGTGAAATAACGCATGAGGTACCATGTTATCTAAATGATTTTGAGGGCAAAAGTAGATTCAGTATTTTAAATTGAGTTATATCGCTGTGAACTGTTCAACTTCAATTCATCAATCCTCTCACCGAAGCCCAAAAAAGTTTGTGGTCCTGATGGCAACAGATCTGAGATGCTGAACACAGCAGCCCTGAGTTGCAGGAAACCATGCTTCAGTTATTCAACCTGGTGCCACACACAGGATACTCCCCTGACATCTGGAACCAGGCTTATATGGAAGGGCTTATATCTCCAGTTTATAGAAGTGGAAAACAAATTTGACCTCAAACACTGCAGAAGCATTGTCTGTGTCTTTAACGGCCGGACTCTGACCTTCCTTATCGAGTACAGTGTACTGAGTAAGAGTCAGATTGGATTCCTTCCAAAACACCACACTAAGGACCGCATTTATACCCTACACACCCTAATTAATAACCATGTTCAAGAAACAAACGAGGGCAATATCTTTGCAGGTTTGATTGATTTCCAAAAATCTTTTTACCTCTATTTGGCACAAGGTTTGCACTATAAGACCACTAAAAAGCGTTATAGAGTTTTAGCTTTGTTATGCAATTTAATCAATTTATTCAGAAAACAAGGACAGAATAAAAATCGGAAATAAAAGAACAGCATCACTCTTCACTCAAGGTTGTTGGAGAGACTGGGCTAACACTGTTCAAATTGTAAGAAACGATCTGCAAAATCCAGTTCAGAACTCCAGGTGCGGAGGGTAACACCCCGCGATGCATGCCAAACTGAATTAGGCCCTCTTTTCTGCTCATCCACATCCAAGAAAGAGCACTTCCAGGTACATCTCCAGACTGGCCCCTGAGATTGACTACAGCGCACGGAAAAACATACCCAAGAGCTCAGTCCCGAGACAACCCTTAAGTCAGCAGGCACTGGAGCTCGTTACACTTTCCACCACCCACAAGTTCCCGTGCAGAAATTCCAACATGCCACAAATAAGAGAAATTACAAAGAAAATCAGTTGCATAAGTCCCGTCTGGAACATAGTGACAATGAAAAAAAATCCCAAATATAAAATACATTATACCTTGGCAAAGAAAAATCCTAACCAAATGCAGGCTCACGACCTGGCAATAGAGACAGGTTGACGCAGGCAGATTTGGCTGCCCCGGGGAAACAGGTACTGTGGACTCCGTAAGACAGGAGATGTGATAAATATTCCCTTTCGGCCACACTGTACTGTGTGTTGCGCATCCAATTGTGTCCGTCCATGGGTTCCCCGATCAAGTCCACGGAAATTCTCTAAAACTGAGTGGATTGTTATTACTTCTGCTATTCCCAATTACTTACCAGCGTCCAACACTGACCCTTCCATATCTGCTTTTTCTTACCTAATCAATTCTTTGTGTACCCCCTTATTTTTACGAGAGCTCAGAGAATCAATGATATTGTGCTGCCATTTTAACAAGTGATCGTGGATATGCAGGACGACAGGTTTACACAAAGAGCCTTTAAATAATAGAGTAAAATTGAATTTCAGCATGCGTGTCTCTTCACGTTAAAACAAGGTCTGAAATTTGTAATAAAGAGTAGCTTCCCCTCTGAACACTGAGTGAATGTAGAGCAGGAGCCTGCCCAAAGCAGAAATTTACATAGCTGCAGGGAAGTGTTTAGGTTTAAGTACTGTGAGACTTCTATTAGCACAGAGCAGCATACATGTCAATGTAGAAAAACGTGCTGAAAGGTCAAACTGTATGTTTCTCCTGTGTCTTAGCCTGATAAATCAAGCATTGCACAGTTCGCTGTGTAATACTTTATGCTAGAAAAGACGTGGAAAACATCCAAGCGTGACTTTTTAAGCCCTAATCCCAAATGTATTGTTCTGATGCACTACGCTAAAAGCAATTTTTAGTGCCCCTTTCAAAAACACTCAAGCCCCTCCCGGAAGTTTTCAGTGAGTATTTTTCAGCTTGATCAGAGTGTCTGGTTAATCAGTTAGTTTATGTGTGATGGTTCTATCTTGATGCGTGTGACCACCGATGTTAAAATATCAACTTTCACACAGTGACCTGAGATGCACGCAAACGTCTGCGACAGTCATTCAGTCTTTGTTTCATAGTGTGAGTACAGTTCCCCTAGTAGGCGTAAAACTTCCCAGCGTCTCTTCTCAACTTTAAATTCAGGAGCTTGCCTCGCTTTGTATAATTACTCAGAAATTCATAAGCGAGAGAGGAACTTTGCTTTTAGTTTATACGCAGCGATAAGCACTCAGATACACAGGCACAAAAAGGAAAACCTTACTAAACCTCCCATGAGGTCCGCAGAGGTTCTCAGCACTATCTCGTCTCCCTCGACAATCCGGTTCACCAGGTGTTGTCTGCAACAGGCAATTAGTAGAATAGGTGTACCTGTCAATCACTGAGCTGGGAAGATTAGCT
>JAOVYW010008169.1:0-10343 GCA_025775045.1 Hiodon tergisus
ATATATTTCTGCTATTTCATCCAAAAGCAAAGCACACAGCCATGCAGTCCCCATATACATGGCAGTAGAATAGGCCTGTCTGAAGAGATCAATGACTTTCAACATGGCACTTCATAGGATGCCACCAATCCAAAAGTCAGTCCTGCTAGAGCTGCCCCAGTCAACTGCCAACTGTCAACTGTAGCCTTTCAGTGTTTCTGTGACTGGGGCCCATTGATTAAATTTAAGAACTTAGGACGCTCTGTGATGTCTAAGAGGAGAGAAGAGGAATAGGCAAAAAGCTCATAAATTTTAGGTTGTCAGGAGACGTGGCTGGTTGTAAAGATAGGCGAAAAAAATGTTTCTCCGCGGTTATTTCCTGTTGTTAGAGTCAAAGCTACATATAACTGTACACTGCTACAAACGGTCATGTCTGTTGCTCTCAGCTGAGTTAGAAATGCACAAAGGCAAACTGAAAATACAGGCCACAATTTTTCACTGGTTAGATGGGCGCGGGTCTCGCAGATAGCTGTCTGAAATAGATGTAGAACAAATTCGGCTTCAAAGCATAAACTCAGAGGCTTAGACAACAGTCAGTGGTGTTGCGTGCATGGTAAGACATCCGTGTCAGTCTCTGAGAAGTGGTGTGGCATGTGTGGTGCTGTGTGTGATGCTGTGTGTTTGGGTGAGACGTCTGTGTCAGTGGTGCTGCACGTGTGGTGCTGCGTGGGGTGTTGTGCATTTAGGTGAGACATCTGTGTCAGTCTCTGAGTAAATACTGCTGCGTGTGGTGTTGTCCATTTAGGTGAGACGTCTGTGTCAGTCTCTGAGTCAGTGGTGCTGTGGGTGGTGCTGCGCGTTTCGGCCGAGACGTCTGTGTCAGTCTGAGTCAGTGGTGCTGTGCGTGGTGCTACCCGTTTGGGGAGAAACGTCTGTGTCAGTCTCTGAGTCAGTGGTGCTGTGCATGGTGCTACGCATTTGGGGCGGGACGTCTGTGTCAGTCTCTGAGTCAGTGGTGCTGTGTGTTGAGCAGGTGAGTCCGTGTCACAGTAATGATCTGCTCCTTTTCTTTCAGCACATTTTTCATCTGGAACCAAATCCAAATCGTCCCATGGAGGGTTTAACCAAGGTCAGTGCTGTGTCAGTGCCTGTGTGTCTCTTTCTTGGCAGAGGGTTTCTACTATTTGTGACAGGAACTATATTCTGTCACAGTTGTCATGAAGAGAAGGCAATTTCATCCAGCAACAGCAATTGCAGGAATTTGATATGGTTTTTGAATGTTTAGAAATGTAGATGTTAGAAGGGGTTCTTTCTAACAGTGTGTGCTTGTGTGTCAGTCTGCGTCCCACCAGAGTGCAGAGCCATGAAGACCAATCCCAGAGGAAGCGCTCAAAAGAGTTTGACCAAGAGCCCCGGACCAGCCCGGCGCACTAAGTCCCCTGCCGAGTCGAGTGAGGACATTAACATGTGACTGATTAATTCTCCACGCAACACTGCCAGAGATATCCATGTCTCCTTTCACGTTATGAAGCTGGGCCCACTTTACTCCTGTGCAGGGTTATGTTTTGCAGGATCATTTGGGTGTATTCTGTTTGTTCCTTTTCCTGTGGGTGGGATGCGATTATGAATCTGTGTATAATTCACATGGGTGTTGATATCGCCATCTGGTGTTTACTAAAGTTGAATTCTTTGAAGTAGAAAATACAGACAGATACAAAACATGAAATTACTTAATTTGCACTAATTTCACAAAATCGTGCATATTCAACATAAATACCTAATCAGGATAATATTTTTTGGCTAAAAATAAATACAGGTTTTTAAAATATAATGTCTGATGGTGTTGTGCACTAAACAAGATTAGTGAGGTTAACAGGAGACAGGAGATATGTTGTATTTATTAATGTCCTGCTTTAATATGCTCCTAACCGCACCCAGTGATGTACAGGTCTACCCAATTGAATTCTCTGAGAGATTAGTCTGCACCAGCTGGGTTACCATGGCATCATCTTGTCGTGACACAGCAGTGAGGTCATAGACAACAGGTACTAAAACACAGAGAGAAGGTCATCTTATGTCTGTTGCATTCCCTTCCCTGCACAAGATCAATGGTTTTGTTAGAAAAAAGGATATGCAAAAGGAGGCCCTTATCTCAAGTTAAAGTTAAAGCTATACTGGAGAATTGTTTGAATGTGAATATTTATCATATTGCTGAAATAGCATAAACAGACCCAGGTGTTGAATATTAGAAAGCCTACTACCCTACCTGCAAAGTGGCTTTGGAAGGTGTGGTAAGGTATTTTATGCATATTTGATTCTCAAAAATGGCAAGAACCATTTTGTGTCATTTTTTGACACTATTCTATTTGGCATTTATTTAAAGCAGAATGTGGTCTGCTTCTAATCTGTGAAGTAATAAATATAGCACAAGCGAATTTAATTAGAACTCATTTCTGATGCAATCTCCAAAGAAAATATCTAGTATCTGAAAAAAAGCAGAGTATTCTGTGTGCATGTTATTACCAGTCTGTGTGAATGTTATTTAGCTGTCTGTGTGAATCTTATCTGCCTGTCCGTGTGAATGTTATCTACCCATCTTGCTGAATCTTATCTACTAGTCTGTGTGAATGTTATTACCTGTCTGTGTGAATCGTATTTACCAGTCTGTGTGAATTTTATTTACCAGTCTGTGTGAATGTTATTTACCAGTCTGTGTGAATGTTATTTAGCCATCTGTGTGAATCTTATCTGCCTGTCCGTGTGAATGTTATCTACCCGTCTTGCTGAATCTTATCTACCAGTCTGTGTGAATCTTATCTACCAGTCTGTGTGAATGTTATTTACCAGTCCGTGTGAATGTTATCTACCCGTCTTGCTGAATCTTATCTCCCTGTCCGTGTGAATGTTATCTACCCGTCTTGCTGAATCTTATCTACCAGTCTGTGTGAATGTTATCTACCAGTCAGTGTGAATGTTATTACCAGTCTGTGTGAATCTTATTACCAGTCTGTGTGAATGTTATTTACCAGTCTGTGTGAATGTTATTTACCAGTCTGTGTGAATCTTATTTTCCAGTCTGTGTGAATGTTATCCAGCTCTCTGTGTCAATGTTATCTACCAGTCTGTGTGAATGTTATTACCAGTCTGTGTGAATCGTATTTACCAGTCTGTGTGAATTTTATTTACCAGTCTGTGTGATTGTTATTACCAGTCTGTGTGAATGTTATTTAGCCGTCTGTGTGAATCTTATCTCCCTGTCCGTGTGAATGTTATTACCAGTCTGTGTGAATCTTATTACCAGTCTGTGTGAATGTTATTTACCAGTCTGTGTGAATGTTATTTACCAGTCTGTGTGAATCTTATTTTCCAGTCTGTGTGAATGTTATCCAGCTGTCTGTGTGAATGTTATTTACCAGTCTGTGTGAATGTTATCCAGCTGTCTGTGTGAATGTTATTTACCAGTCTGTGTGAATGTTATCCAGCTGTCTGTGTCAATGTTATTTGGCTGTCTGTGTGAATGTTATTACCAGTCTGTGTGAATCGTATTTACCAGTCTGTGTGAATGTTATTTGGCTGTCTGTGTGATTGTTATTACCAGTCTGTGTGAATGTTATTTAGCCGTCTGTGTGAATCTTATCTCCCTGTCCGTGTGAATGTTATTACCAGTGTGTGTGAATCTTATTACCAGTCTGTGTGAATGTTATTTACCAGTCTGTGTGAATCTTATTTGGCTGTCTGTGTGAATGTTATTTACCAGTCTGTGTGAATTTTATCCAACGGTCTGTGTGAATGTTATTTGGCTGTCTGTGTGAATCTTATTTACCAGTCTGTGTGAATGTTATTTAGCTGTCCATGTGAATGTTATTTACCAGTTTGTATGAAAGTTATCTGCCTGTCCATGTGAATCTTATCTGCCTGTCTGTGTGAATGTTATTTACCAGTCTGTGTGAATGTTATTTACCAGTCTGTGTGAATCTTATTTTCCAGTCTGTGTGAATGTTATCCAGCTGTCTGTGTGAATGTTATCCAGCTGTCTGTGTCAATGTTATTTGGCTGTCTGTGTGAATGTTATTACCAGTCTGTGTGAATCTTATTTACCAGTCTGTGTGAATGTTATTTGGCTGTCTGTGTGAATGTTATTTACCAGTCTGTGTGAATTTTATCCAGCGGTCTGTGTGAATGTTATTTGGCTGTCTGTGTGAATCTTATTTACCAGTCTGTGTGAATGTTATTTAGCTGTCCATGTGAATGTTATTTACCAGTTTGTATGAAAGTTATCTGCCTGTCCATGTGAATCTTATCTGCCTGTCTGTGTGAATGTTATTTACCAGTCTGTGTGAATGTTATCTAACAGCCCTGCAGTATTTGAACAGCTCTCGACCGTGTTTTCCTCAGTAACGGGCTGTAAAGGTCACTGTACAGAGTGAATGCTGAACCCTCGGCGTGCGGTTGAAAGCAAGTCCTGTCAAGACCAAGTGTACCTTGAGATTGCAGTATCGGCACTTTTGGATCTCAGTTAACCCTTCTTTTGGTTTTTATTTATTAGTTCCCTCATTGTGTCATTAACCTGCAAGTTTTGGACTTTATTTTGTCACCTTACTGTTATTTTTGTTTTTATTTGTTTGATGTAAACTGAATTTTCCTTTCCCAATAAAGAATCCTGTTTTCCAGTTATTATTTTGTGTGTTTGCTGTATGCTCTCCTTTCCCCTAAATTTATCTGTCTTCCCCGGAGAGCTTCAGTTTTAGAATGAAAACCAGACAGATAAGGGGGTCACAAAATCATTTAACTCTATTTACATGCAGTGAATTTTGTAAATACTTTGGGCTAAGGAGCCAAGTCAGTGTTTGCAATCTCATCATTTCCAACACTTAGACTAAAAAAGTCATTATAGATTTAATGAATAGCCAGACATTTCATGGAATTTCAACCTGTGTGATCTGTACATTTGAATGCATTTATTTAATAGGAGATGCATTTTTTTCATGGTACATTTCTAATGGGATTATTATTAATAATACCAAGCACACTGAAATAAAATAAACCTGTTTGTTCTAAAATATTACGGAATAATATGCGTCTCCTAAAATCAAAAGCTTTTAAAAAACATTTACTTTGCAAGTTGTAGTAGAAACACACAAGACCACCTGATGACTAGTGCCCAGTGGTATCCTAGCAACCTCCCAGGGCTCCCGAGCAATGCCAGAGCGCCGTCCAGCTAAGAGGAACAGAAACTCAAACACCTTGTCTATCAAAGGAGGCCTTCGTCACTCAAAGGAGCACACAGCCGGAGAAAGACTGCCTTCTAGGGGCGACACGCCTCGGCATAATGGTCCTGGTATTTTAACAAAGCTGTCTCTCTCCCTTCCTTGTTCTTCCTGTGCAGCTAACGGGACTGGGTCCAGCAGCCAGCTCTCCACTCCTATTTCCAAGCAGTCTCCCATCTCCACACCCACAAGCCCAGGCAGCCTCCGCAAACAGAAGGTACACCCAGCTCACTAGTGCACTGCTCTTCAGGCATAGACCTCAACAGGCATAGATCTCCCACACATCAGACTACCCCACTAATGCACTGCTCCACAGGCATAGATCTCAACAGGCATAGATCTCCCACACATCAGACTACCCCACTAATGCACTGCTCCACAGGCATAGATTTACCACACATCAGAAGTTACGACCCTAGTATACTTCAGCATTACTCTACTGCCGTTATTTTACATTGGGTTTACTTTTTGGCTATTAATGTATTTTATAATATCTTGTTGTCTTGATGCCCCCTACATTTTTTAATGCCCTGCAAAGTACTCTAGGATTGAAGATACACCATGCACAAAGTTGCCGTTACAATTGCAGCTACAAGCACATTTCTAAACTGGAAGTACAGTGGTTTGACAATGTAAACAATACAAAATAATTTTACCAGTTGTACGATCTGAACAATTTAAAGCAGCCGGAATTCTGATCATAATGATGGCTTACCCCTGTTTTTGAGGACAAATGAATATTGTGACTGAATTTTGACGCATTTAAAATGGACAAAATTTGTCCTAAATTTAAATGCTGATATCTCAGACAAAAATATAATTCAGAAGTGGCAGGGATGCTTACACTACACTGCAGTAAATCGGAGACACAGGGTTTCATGGTCAGGTTGAATTGAAATGGAATGACCCTGAGTTTCTCTAAATGATAGACACTTATTTAGAGCTGTAGATGTATTGTGGTGATGGGTGATTGCTCTGAAGTCAGTAGCTCCATGTTCAGGTGGACCAGCAAGACCATCCTCCTTTTCCTCTCCTCACTGTGACAGGACCTGTATCTGCCCCTGTCTCTGGATGACTCTGATTCTGTTGGGGACTCCATGTAGGGCTCCATCCCCGCCTGCAGCAGAGGGATCTTTGATGCTGACCGTGAGCCTCCATCGGACACAAATCTTCAAAACGTCCCCTTTGTTCACTCAGACTGCCAGTCCTCCGTACTGCTAGATACTTCCTGCTTGAACATTCACTTTAAATACGTTTACACAGCCTTCCTCCCCTCTGTTTCCTACTAAATAAAAGATGCCGGTCATATGCATAACCTGTATATGTGTAACACCTTATACAAACTTAAAACGTATAGTAACTCTTCATTCTGTTGCTTGTCATGCATTGTTTTGAGAGAAAGATTGAATTTACCAGGAATCTAAAACAACTAAGTGTGTCTGAGTCCATTCAGGCTTAACATTCATCTGGTTTAACATTTCAACCGGTTTATAAGACATACCACTGATGTTGAAATGAATATGATCTGATTTGGTTGTTTTCAGGTTCTATACAATGTACAGTTGTACTTCGGAGTAGAAACTATTGGGTCAGAAATAATTTTCATCTATGGCATCCTGTTTTCCATTGCACTGTATACAATTGCTTACTGAAAAAGCAGGGCAGTGGGCATTAAGTCAGAGATGTTGAAGAAGAGCGACTCCCTTGTGCGTGGAAATTAATACTATATTTACAGATTTTCATTGCATTCACTGAGACATTACATGTAGAGGGCTTACGTCACACCAGTCCACTGTATTCAACATAGCCGCACCAGTACAGTCATAATAATTACCCACTCTGCTTTGGTAGCCATTGGACACGCCTATCATATCGGGACATGCCCATTACTGGGATATGGCCATCTTACAGGGATATGGCGTATTAGCTCAAAATAAATGTTTAAACTGAGTAATGAATGAACAAGGCCGCATGGGTGGAAAATGAGAAAAGCAAACTACGAGGTTTACATTTTCACAACCCGATGACACATTGGTCATCGACACGTTGTGAGAACTTTTTTCTCACATTTAAATGAAAAAGGTTTCAACATTTAGGAATATCCAGCAACGTTATGCTAAATCATTTTTTGCAGGAACTCTTTGCATATGCTCAGATATTAGCCAGGGGTGCACAAATTAGCCCATATTAGCCGGCAAACTGGCTTGGGTAAGCTACAACTTCAGAGTGCAGGGGGCCAACACAAATCTTATTAAACTTTCCTCCAACAATGGACACAGGGGTATATATATATATATATATATACATATGTATAGGGAGAGAGAAAGGGGGGGGGGGTGGAGAGGGAGGGAGAGAAATCAGTCTCAGTATTGTGCAACTCCAGTTTGGCAGAAGTTTAAAGTTAAGGAGACTATACGGAAAGACATGAAGGCATGTTACAAATTCACTACAATATGAAGTTGATATTAAGTACGGGATTAGTTTGATATTAACTATAACATTAGTAAAGACAATTATTGTCTCAATAAATGAGCTTGTGTAGCAATTAAGTATTTAAAAAAGTCTTTATATTTAGTAACATTACTCATGTCTGAGCTGCATTTAAATTTATCTGGAAGGAACCCAATAACCGGGTTTAAAGCTGGTGTCAAAGCGCCTTGAAATATCCCAAAGAACAATAAGTCAAAGAAGTGCAAATAACAAACCCTGTTTCTGTGGCACAAACTGCATTTACTGTACTGTTCACAGTAATCACTGTGACGTCTGCGCAATGTACTGTACCTTCAAACAGCAGGGTCATTTTTTATAAGTCAACACTTTGGTAAAAACTGATTTTCTGTCAATTATGGACTTTTTAATGGCTTTGTTTGGACTACTGCGCAACGTTTTACACTTTACCACCTCACTTCACATGGACAGTTAACCACCACGCAAAATTGAAGGTGAGTGGTACCTATCTTTAACTTTTGATATAGAAAACAAACACAATCTCTTTTTGTTAATGACTTATTTATACCTATTTTTTATTGCCATTCATTTAGGACTAACGATGGTGTGGTTTGAGCTACCAGATTTTTTTCGTTTTAAAAGATTTTCAAGGATCCCGGGAGCTGGATCTGATCTGAGTTCCTCTTGTTTACTTGGGTAGTTCTGGTAGAATGACATGGAACGTCTTCACTGATATCCTCTTCAATGGTCTTTGCTGTGTCACAGTGGCTTCTTAAATGCTTCAGTCAATGTGTTTAAACCCCATTTCCTCCACAATTAAAGACAAGTTGCATTCATTGGACTGATTACCCTGGCTTACTTGTGTTTTTGATTGTGTGCTGTCACATTGCCAAAAATTCACCAGAGAGCTTTGCTAAAATGAAATAAAAACTAAACATAAAAATATATATATTTAGCTATTCTAATCATGTGCACATCACCACTCAGGTCTTTCCATTTCCATGGCAACAGATATGTCTGCCTCCATGGCCGACATGACTCTTCAGTAGAAAAAATTGTCACCTGCTTCGGTACAATGTGATATCCATGGACACACTGTGTCTGCAATTAAGTCCTACATCGTCTGGATGTTGTGGATATCCCAAGGACACTATCCAGGAAGGCGTCTCACCAGCCTTCCATGGTTTTTGTAAGACGTGAAACCAAGCAATACGCTTTCCCTGCATTTAGTCTCCCACCAAGCTCAGGATCTGTCCTCAGAAGTCTGCTAAGGCAATACAAAAAAGTAACGTTGCAACATAAAGTATAAAAATCTATTTCAAAAAGGAATGTTTGAATTTCACCTTTTATAAAGTGAATCGTATATTCTAAAGCATACATGGTAATTATATGCTTGTACATATTCCACTATGTCACATATAATAAAGTGTCAGCAACCAACATTTTGCTTGATTGTGACATTAAAAAACTACATTTTCATATTTTAACATGCAATGATAAATGTAACAAATGTAACTTTTTATCAGGACACAGAAGCACAAAATCACACACATACACAATCGAAACATACCACATCAGTGTTACTCAATTTCAGAGCCTGCTTAATTCAACACAAACAGGCATTATTCCGTACAGATCACATACAGGTTTTCACCCAAATGCATTCAATTCAAGAGGTCACACTAGGTTCATATTTTGGGGAAAAGGAAAATTAAAAAACATGTTATTTTCGTATTAAAATCTATTCATTACAAATAATGTGTTTAAGTATTTTAAGTAATTTTAGTATTGAAAATATTTCCATTTAACACTTATTTATTGGCACCTATAATTAAAAGTACAATTGGAGTGTACTGTTCCTGGTGTTCCTCTGAAAGACAGAGTAAAAGTGAAAAGAGGAGCGTACTGTTCCTGGTGTTCCTCTGAAGGACAGAGTAAAAGTGAAAAGAGGAGTGTACTATTCCTGGTGTTTTTTTGTCAAGCACTTTTCACATTTTTCCATGTCACTAGGACGCTTAACAATAAAGGGCAATCCTATATTTCCCAGGCCTGGCCCTCCAAAAGCATGCAGGAGGTGACAGTGGCAAGTAAAAACTCCCTAGGCTGGCAGGTAGAAACCTTGAGAGGAACCCGGCTTAAAAGTGGGGGCCCATCCTCCGCTGACCGGCACTAACAGCTGAATTAAAGAATTTAATGTCCATAGAGTGTGCTGCCCTCCAGGAGAGGAGTTGAATGAAAATCCAGAACATTGCGATATCTGGAGGAGAGGGGTGGGGGCCAAGATGACTGGAGTCCAGTCTAATGGTCCACTGGTTGCTGTGGTGAGAGTTGATGCAGTCCTGCAAGATGTCTCAAATGATAGCTCGAAAGAGATAGCACATTGTTAATGCTTACCTATGGATGCAATATGATCTCAAGTAATTTGAAAAGTGAAACTTTGTGAGACTATATATATATATCTATGGCAGCATACAAAGAGGGTGAGTGCCAGAAATGACACATGGCCATGAAGGTGGTCCAAACCCATAAACATGGGCAGAACCCAGCCAACTGGGGGGAACCACCAATGATAGTGTTACGACCCAGTCTAGGTTAGGCCGCAGAGTAACCAGCTCGGGATTCAGTTGACTTAGATCTTTAAATGAGGGC
>JAOVYW010008171.1:0-10342 GCA_025775045.1 Hiodon tergisus
ATAGCTTTCTGTTTAAGTACCTTTGCTAGCTTGTATATTAGCTTCATTACCTATAATACAGAAAAATATCAATTACATTCTATCCCACTGTAACACAATTTATCCTCAAAGACACAAAATGGGTGTTTCGCTATATTACAGTGCAAACGTGTTTGGTTCAATGTCTCCATGTAAGAGAAAATAGTTCTTTCTTGATGAGAGGAAACACTTGAAGCCATTTTCTTAATGTAAAGTTACATTAGCAGCCTGTCAGTGCTTTCAGCTTTGCTCAGAGGATTTTGTGTTGTGTCCAGCTTTAAAAAAAAGCGGGAGGGACAGGGCCAAGAGCAGGAAGCACCACCTCACATAAGCTGCAGTCTTTCAGACACTGGAAAATATGGGTCACCTCTTACATTTAGCAATGAATTTTAAACAGTATACCTAATCTGCCGGCCTCTTGACGACTCAAAAGGGGATAATAGATTGGGTTCCTACTGATAATAAAATAGTTTAAATAAAAATGTGATTGAATGGCAAGTTGGGTTTTTTTTAAATCACTGTTAAAGTAAACTGTCCTGTATAACAATTGTTATTCTGTATTAACTGTCTAATGTATTAACTACAACTAAGTACATGAACATGATCATGAATTTGACAAGACATTTTGTATAAAACAAAATTACTTGACATTTCTTTCCCATAGTGAATAAATACAAAAAACACATTTGACTAGTGCTCGCGCTATTGTTAGTTTAGCATTCTCAGAATAAGAGCTAGATAAAACAATATTTAAAATCAATAAAAAATCCTTAAGATTGGTCCTAATTTAGCTTAACCAAAACATTTAATTTAAAACACAAGAATGTAAAACTTCGTAACAGTTTACAACATTTGTTTACCTGCTGATAAAAACAAGAAGTATTCTTAGGGATGGCTGGGGGCATACATATTAGGTGAATTTCCGGGACCAGTGAAAGACAGAAAAAAGCAAAACCAATTGCTAAGAAAGTTTTAAATAATCACAAATGAAAGTCGCCCTCAAAACTGTTTCCACTTACAATTTCCAATTACTCATGCTGTATGGCTAGCTAGATAATTGGAAAACAATTAAAAAGCATGTTCTCTAAACATGCTGTTAGTATGAAAGTGTGCTTCCCTGTAACGCTAAAACTTTGTGGTTTGACGTTGTCTCCTGTGATTATCGATGCATCACTGTATTATAGTTCCCCTACACTAAATCAATAGGCTAAGTAGTAGTTAACATTAGCTATCTCTCTGGCAGCTACCTTTTTGGCAGGAGTGGTTGTAAGTTTATGTGTGAGAAAGTTAAAACATTGTTTATTGAGGTACTGTTATGTCTACGCATGCAACTATGTTTGTCTACACACCTATGTCATGGGTCGCCCCCAGCATTCCTGATTCGAATCCACCAACCTGAAAGAATGGATTGAAACGGAGGAGGTTAAAAAGTTGTTTATTTTAGCAAGTCTGAGCAGATTAAATTAAACAATTTCGCCCTACAGAGAGTGAGTTACATGGCCATGGCTTGCAATATAAAGCAGGGAGACTGGCAGCAGGCATTCAGGGCCAAACGAACCTGACTTGGAGCGTGTCATGATCATCAGTGCTGGTTCCAATATCTCAGAAATGTCCACCCTCCTGGGCTTTTCACGCAAGACAGTGTTTAGGTTTTTACAATGGTGCATAAAACAAAAAAAACATCCATCAGCTGCAGTCCTGTGGGTGAAAACAGCTTGTTAATGAGAGAGGTCATGGAGAATTCTCTGTTCTGGAGGAAAAGGGAATACTCAAAGATGGAATATGAACAAAAGAAAGTACATTCGTTTAGGATAACTACATTCATTTGGACACTTTCCTGGCACTTCATTGACTTTCACTCCCTCATCCTTTGTTTTATGAATGAAAGAAAAGCAACATGGTTTCTTTAGAGCAGGGCGTCAAAATCTAGTCCTTGGAGGGCCCACTGAGGAACTACCTCACAATTGGCGTCTGAAATCACCAGGGGCCTCATTTATAAAGCTTGCATACGCACAAAAACCATGCGTGAGACTATGCACATTCCCACGGCAGCTCTAAACCATACGTACACACATTCTGAAGAGAAAAATTATGTGGGTAAGAAAACACGAATTTCGTTGTTTAGAGCACCTCTGTGCATTATTCCCTGCATCATATGTGTTACTGTTGATAATTTCTTCTTCAAGTTCTGACCGCACAACTTATAGCACCATTATAGCACATCCACCATAAATATAATGGCATATTCTGTTATTGCTGTGAAAGAACTAAGTTTATCACACAATATAAACTATTCAATGCATTTTCACTATGTCAGTTTCCCATTCCGTGAAGTAGGTACTGTGGAAGAATATTCTGGAGGAAATGCTCTGTACTATAGAAATATAACACCATGTTTCCTGAAGTGTTTTATTGCCGCTTTACTGTTTTGTTAAGTCACCCTGATCCCACGTGTTTAAAGATAACCCTTCCCAGAGGAGAGGGTGGAGGCCAGACCCCTAAGCATGGCCTCACTGGCATGCAGCTAAATTAACCTGGGTGCCAAGCGGTTTACCCCCCTAAATGTAGTTATCTCCTGCTAACACTATGTGGTAGCACCTTGCTTATAGTTCTGTAAACATCTTATAAAATCAATTTGTGCTGTATGTAAATTGTCAACCCACTCTGTTTGTCTTTGATGCTGGCCTATAAGAAGCCATGTCTGCCTGTATGCATCAGATGCTTCGGTAGACTTAGGCACTCTGCTGTAACCATCTCCTCATTAGGGAATGTGTTGTATATTTTGTGTGTTTGTAAATCAAGGCTCAATCTGAAGATTTCCTCCTGAACAGAGTGAGTATCTTTACTAAAATAGTATCTGTACTAATATATCAAAGTATTATCCCTGTTATCAATTAGACCTATATGGGTTAATATGGCTTAATATGGCTTAATTTGGCGTAATTGATTCCCAACCTTTATATCTTGCATATGTGCACAGTAAACATCCAATTTGAGGTCACTGTTCGGCATAGGATGAATCAGACACAGATTATCTCCAATTAACTGAATATAATTAACGCTGTCATTCAGTAACCCTTGGAATCCTATAAATACCTTAAGCCATTGCGTCATTGTGACATCCAAGCCCATGGCTGCTTTAGCAGTTTTGGAGGTTATTGCAAATGGGATGATCAGACGCGAACATTATTTCAAAGACCACACAGGTTTTCTAGCAGAGGATGATGAGTGGCTCATGAGCCTCTTCCGGTTTCCCAGGCCCAGTGCTGGAACGACAGACTCATCGGAACAACTCCATGCCAGCCCATCTCCAAATTCTGTCCACAATTGGCTTGCTGGCCTCAGGGACTTTCCAGCAGAAAATACCAGATAGGTCCGATAATTCACAGCCCTCTCTCAGCTATCAGTCATTCCAACTGTTTCGGATGGCAAATCCGTCTGAGTCATAAATACACTTTCCCTAAACTGCTGGAGAACAGGTCCATGTCAAAATGCAATTTCCAGCCACAGCCGGTATCCCAAATGTAATCAGTGCAATCGACTGTACTTACGTCACTATAAGAGTACCAATGGTGAATTAATTTATTTCCATTCACTGTAAACAATGTCAAGAATTTTCAACGGCAATGACTGGCATCATCTGTCTCCCCCTTTCAACTAGTACCTGGTTGTCCTCCAGTTGCCCCGCTGCAACCCCACTGCAGCTTCATCTGTAAATAAATGCTGTTAGGCCTGCAGAAAAATCATTGCATTTAATGATGTTTGTGTTTGATTGGAGTAAATAAAGACATTTCAGTGCAAGCAGAGTGTCTTATGGAAACATCAGTGTCCTATGGAAATCATCCTAGACTCACCCACATGCGTCTCAGCCTCCATCATCTATGTCTCCGCCTGACCGGATGTCACTCTGGGCAATCTCCCCCAAAATAGCTGGCACACGCTCATCAGAAGGAGGGAGCGGCGGCAACTCTCCTCTACCTCCTGTGGCCTTTAAACTTGTCCTATGTGCAAAGACGCACCTTTTGACGTCAACCTTTATGTTGGACCATTTCTGGAAGGTTTCTCACCTCCAAACTTGCTGCATTTACAGCCGTGATCTGCTGCCATGTCAAACTCTTTCTGTCCACTTCGCAACGCCAGAGTCCTGGGATGACGACTTAGGTCCAGAGGCTAGGTCCATGACTTTTCTTCCTGCGTTCCTAGGTAACCAGCTGTCCCCGACCCAGAGCGCGGAGGTATGTCGACTGGTACATGAGTTTGCAGATGTGTTTTTCCCTCTGCCAGGTCATACAACCATACTCAAACACCATATCCATTCCCCGCCGTGGATCGGACACAGCCATATTGTATTCCCCAGCACAAGAAAAAGGTGCTGCTGAAAGAACTGAGAAAATCCTGGATATAGGAGTAATCGAGGAATCCTACACTACTATTGGCGGTTCATTCACCAAAAAGGGAGGTCCAGACCCAGTCCAGTGGACGGAGCAGTGCCAGACGGCGTTCATGGCAATAAAAGCGGTTCTGTGAGGGGGACCTGTGCTTGTTAACCCTGACTTCTCCAAAGTGTTTGTGTTACAGATGGACATGTCGGGCGTGGGAGCCGTGCTGACCCAGGAGGTGGACAGGGTGGAGCATCCTGTCATCTACATCAGCAGGAAGCTCTCCCCCAGGGAGGGTTGGTTCAGACCATTGAATGGGAGTGTCTTGCCATCAAGTGGGCTGTCCTGGCCTTGCAGTTCTATCTCCTGGGTCGCCGATTTCTCCTGGTCACCGACCATGCCCCCCTCCTGTGGCTCCACCGGATGAAGGACACCAACTCTCAGATCAGCAGATGGTATCTTGCCCTGCAACCTTTTCAGTACTGCCCTACAATCCACCGCCCAGGGGCTCGGGTGACTCTCCACCCACCTAGCTGACCAGCAACCCCACCCTTGGGTAGCCCCATTTGTCTACGCCCACAACATCAGTCAGGAGTTGAACCCACACTGTGGTACAGTTGGGCAGTTTCTATAGACTGAATCATGGGCAGAGAAATTGGTAGCCGAGAATCCCTGAATGCCATGCACCATGCTCACTTCACGGCATATCATAATCTCAAGTTTTTTAAAACTAAATTAAAAACTAGTAATACTGAATAATTAAATTAAAATGTAAACATATCAATACAACAATCAAATACAAGATATGTTGGTGAAATTAAAATGTAAGCAATTTGCTTTCACTTGTATCTACAGCTGTTAGTTAAATAAAGAGGTATTTGTGAAACAGCCAAAAAGGTTTGCAGGGACATCTAGTGGATAATAAAAATATCAGTGTTTTTTTAACACAGATGGTTAGATCATCCAATCCAAATTACTCACTGCAGTGAATTGTTACAGCAACATTTGTTGAATTTAAACTGCAATACATGGTACTATGATCTAAAAGAATAAAACATACTGTGTATTTGTATGTATATTTATATTTAAACAAATTCATGTCCTAGTTTTTTTTAGATAAATGTTGTTTATGATGTTTATAATTTGTGCATAAGTAAAAAAAATTGTGCAAGTTTTATTTAAAATTTTTTGCATCTTTGCTTTACAGATTTTGTTTACATGTGCCTAAGACTTTTGCACTGTACTATAAATTTATATTTATATATGACTTCTTAAAATTCTAAATTCTATATTGAAATATATTGATATATTGAAAGCGAAAGGAAGATTTTAACCCACGCTACCTGTTCCTTACTGTTAAACATGGTGGTGGTTCTTTTACGATATTGGCACCCAACTTGTGGAACTCATTGGGTCCAATTATTACTCTGCGTGGTAGAATTACAGCTAAGGAATTCAAAACCATTTTTGGAGACCAGGTTCACCCAATCCCGATGATGCAACAGTTGTCTCCATTTTCCTAGACAATAACACCCCCATGGATACTGCTAAAGGGATTCAAGAATAGTTTCATGAACACTAGGATGAAGTAAAACACTTTCCATGGCATCACCAGATTTACATGAACCATGTCCAATATTTTACTAGGTGCAATTCAAAACTTGCATAATAGTTGTAGGGACTAAGCACTACAACAGCCCAAACAAACTACGTTTCACTCTCTTTGGCACCAGGAAATTATATCATCAGTCCATGCCCCTCCAACACCCAGTCACAGAGATCCATAAGCAGGTCATAAGTCAAACTTCCTTTAAAACCATAAAACAGACATTCCTTCTCTTTTGAACAGTAAATAAATCTCGAAAGTGGCTATTAATTCCAGGAAACAGTAAGACTCCTTCCATTCAAGTTCAAGTTCCTTCTGCATGATGGATCGTGGTGACAGAAACCTGTTATTCATCCTGACAAGGAAGAGAGAAGTCAGTCCAAGAGCTAGAACTAGACAATCCCAAGTTCAGGGACTATTTCTGAATGGGTAGAGGCGAGCTCGAGCACTTGCTCCATAAAGTTGGGCCAGAACATGGACACAAACTGTATTTCAGCAACAAATAAAAAGTTATGCTTTGTCTGGTTGCCTATATTACTACTTTGTCACTTTTATAGGTCATAGGCTACCTGTCATATTGACTTTTGTTTAGTAACTGACATCCTAACCTATAATCCATAATGAACTACAACTATTATTTTTATTATATCAGTAGTTATTATTCTATAATGAATCTGAATACATAAAAGTATTTGTTATCATAAATAAATAAATATATATACAGTGCTGTGCAAAAGTCTTAGGCACATGTAAAAAAATAAACTGAAAATGCTTTAAAAAATAATGAAAAGAAAAGTTTCTAAATATAAAATAAATACTATAAAAGGCAGTAAACAATACCAAACAAAAAGAAAATAAAACAAAAAGTAAAATCAATATTTGGTGTGACCAACCTTTGCCTTTAAAACTGCATCAATTCTCTTAGGTACAGTGTTGTGCAGTTTTATTAGACAATCAGCAGGTGGATTGTTCCAAGCATCTTGAAGAACTTGCCACATATATATATTCAATATTAGTAGTTAGGCTTTAATGATGATAATTATTTAATATGCAATTACATAAAATATTAAAATAAAATTTGTTTTATTTATTATTTTGTAATGATATGTATAAGTGAATAGGAGATTCCTTTTGCTCTATTGCATTTGGCTAGAATGCTAAGGTGGGTTTCTGTACAGTGGCACGGATTGTGCGCAGTGTGAGTGAAGCCATTTCAGATTGGTCCTAGACTGCATATTCTTGTCTGAGCAATAGGACTGGAAGGAGATAGCAGCCAAAGGCTCTGAGACTTTCCAAATTTTATTGGAGCAATTTACGGGAAGCATGTTGTTATACAGGTCCCATCAGCCAGTGGTCCGATTAATTAGAATTACAAAGGATCCTTCTCCATTTTGCTAATGGGACTGGTGGATGCCCACTACCACCTCAGAATGATGGACATGGGAGCATACGGGAAGAGCAGCGTTGGAGGGACCTTTAATGTCTCAGTCTTCGGCACTGCTCTTCGATGTATCTACTTTAATGTCTCAACCTTGGACTGCCTCAATGACTCATCGGTACCTGGGGTAGATGACTAGAGGCCCATGCCACATATCTTTGTTGGAGATAAAGCTTTCCATCAGCAGAGGAACCTCATCCAGCCTCACCCAGGAAAACACCAGTGAAGTGAGAAGCAGGGTTAACTAAGGGCTACCCCTTGCCAGGAGGATGGTGGAGTGCTCCTTTGTGATCCTTATCCCACCACCTGCCCACCCCCGTCGCCACTGCTCCAGACAATTGCACCTGACATCACTCCACACCTGACAGCTCATTAAAATCCTCCCTGTCCACTGGTTGCTTCCCTACTCCATTCTAGCAGGCCGTAGTTACATCTCTACTCAAAAAACCATCATTGGACCCCACTGTACTAAATTACTTCCAACCAGTCTCCCTGCTTCTCCCTGCTTGTATTTACTTGGATGTCTCATCTCCTACTAATTAAAAATGCTGCTGTTCGAGTGGTCTTCAACCACAAGAAGTCAGTCTTCAACCCCCTCCTCATCAAACTCCACTGGCTCCCTGTTGCAGCTCAGATTCACCACCAAGATCCGTACCCTCATTCACCAAGCTACCACCGGATCAGCTCCTGGCTACCTTGTCTCGTCAAACATCCCCACCGGATCCTTGGGATCCTCCACTGCCGGGCGCCTAGTGGTCCCTTCTTTACGGATTCAAACATCGTCTAGCCGACTATTCTCATTCAAGTTTCTATTGCTTTCAAGTGGAAACTGAAAACTTGCCTCTTCCAAAAATGCCTCACACCACAATCTTGAGGGGGACAGACATTTAAGTGCGTCTGTCAGTCTCAATAAAAAGAGTTAATCCTCATAAGACCTCATCATAACTTCTCTCTGATACTCCAAAATCTCTGGCTAAGCCCATCATTTATCAGGAGGGCATTGACCAGAAAAACGGGGAGTTTCAGGGGCAGGGGATGGATTTTGCATTTGTGTCAGATTTAGGCCTGAGTCAGGTGAGTTGATGGGCCCTTTATTCTACTCCTGCAATGTGCATGACACAAGACATATATTCAAGTTAACAAAAAGAAAGAAAGAATGAAAGCATTCCTTCTGGTAACTCCTGATACCTACTCAGACAATAATTTCCTACACTAACCTTCATTGGTGACACCATGGACTCAAGTAAAGCCTCCACATTAGCAGTTATCCCTATTTTCTCTTCCTCACATGAGAAAATTGGGGCTGGTGGTTCTCTCTTTATCCAAGGACTTCAAAACGCAGTGGACACAAGCAAAGGAAGTCTTGTGAAATGCTGCTAGCAGCAAATTTTTTATGGCAGAAAAGGGACACCCAGGTCTATGCACAATATCAGTACCATTTTAAGTAGATGGATAAAAAATTATTAAGACTAAGCAATTAGTTAGTATTAGTTAGTTAATCCTGCAGTTAGTAAATCTTCATTTGATACTATAGATCGCCATATCGGCTTGAAAAACCTCATGTTGGCATAAAAGGAACTGCTCTATCTTGGATGATGTCATATTTGATAAATAGATTTCAGTTTGTTAAAATTTGGGAAGACTCACCTGATTTGTTTCCGGTTAGACATGGAGTTCAACAAGGTTCAGTGTTGGGCCCCCTCTGTTCTCTTTGTATATGCTACCCCTTGGTGATATCATCCGCAAGCACAAGATCAACTTTCATTGTTATGTGGATGACACGCAGCTATATCTGTTAGGGAGCCCGGATGAGGATTTTTCGTTGGCTAGATTGGAGCATGGATTGAAAGATCTAAGAGATTGGATGTCCTCTAATTTCCTATTGTTGAATTCTGACAAAATAGAAATTATCATTCTCGGCCCAAAGGCCATCGAACAAGGCTCAATGACTGGACCATGTGCTGGACCAAGATGGAAAGACGGAAGAACAGAGTGTATTGGTTAAAGAACTTGGAATTACAATTGATCCAGATCTTTTTTTTGACCATCATACTAAAGATCTTACTAGAATTGCATTCTACCACCTGAGAAACATTGCCAAGATATGACACTTTTTAGGTGATCGCATCACCTTTTTTAGGTGATAGGCATCACAAACTATGGACATTAGAGTTTTTAATTCAGCTCCTAGTGCCGCTAGCGGACGATGGGCTCCCCCATTAAGCCGGATTCCTCTCAAGCTGTCTTCCTGCCAGCCTAGGGGGTTTTTCCTTGCCACTGGCGTGCTTTTGTGGGGTCAGGCCTGTACTGTATTTTTCTGTATGTAAAGCGTCTTTGTGACATGGGAAAGAGCTTTATAAAAATAAATTGATTGATTGATTAATTAATCCATGGTTCTAATATTAATACACAGTTTGTTTAATTTTGAATATTAGAATGTTTAATGTTGCAGTATAGTAACTTTTCCTAGCATTTTATTTTATTTTAACAATAGTTTTTTGCAAATATTTAAACTATGTATATAGTATCATATTATTGAATTACTAATGGTACATTGAAATTTAGTTCTGTTTGATAACTTATTTCACTGAAACTCAAAATCAATTATTGTAAGGTGACATTGGCTTTAAGTTATTTGTATGACAAATAAGAAACAGAAATATGTTGGTTTGCATAAGTATTGTGCTGTGAAAGCTCCCAGTTTACACAGATGAAAGAAATGACCCTAACAAGGACACAATTACATTACCATTGGCCTCCACCTGTGAATCATTAATGTTGCCGTCACATTTTCTGGATAAAATCCAGGCTGGGAATCTAAATCGTGTCTCTGTGTGTGTGTGTGTGTGTGTGTGTGTGTGTGTGTGTGTGTGTGTGTGTGTGTGTGTGTGTGTGTGTGTG
>JAOVYW010008172.1:0-10341 GCA_025775045.1 Hiodon tergisus
TCTTAAGAACATGTGGATCTAAATTTGGTTTCTTTAAAGTTGGTTTAATTACCGCTACCTTGAGAGACTCAGGGACACATCGTGATACTAAATACGCATTAACAATGTTTAACATTGGTTTTGACATTACTGATAGAATATCTTTAACCAGCTTCGTTGGTATTGGGTCAAGGAAACAAGTGGACAATTTTGATGGAGAGATAAGTTACAATACGCTCAACAGGAGAAAACCTGTCAAAACAAGTTCTGGAATTACTTTCTACGGGAGGTTCAGAGCAATCTTCTGCAGATGAGATCGCCCTTATCTCAGTTCTAATTTTTTCAATCTTCTCACCGAAGAACTGCATAAAGTCCTTGCTGCTATGATACAGACTCAGGTTATCTATCCCTTGAGTTTGGGTTATTTTGGCTACTGTATCAAAAAATCTCGGTTTTTTTTTGTTCTCCTAAATTAGTTTGGAGAAGGATGCAGAGCAAGCAGTTACCAATTCACATTTATAATTATTAACACTGTCTTTCCACACAATAAGGAAAACCTGTAGTTTGGATGTGAGCCACTTGCGCTCCAGCTTACGACATTCCTGCTTGAGTTTCTGCGTATAATCAGTGTACCAATTTATTATGCTTTATTGTTTTCATTCTCAGAGGAGCTACCGCTACTATTGCGGCAGAAGGCAACAGTTACACAGGTTACTTATAGTACAACTTATTTGTTCATATAGCAATCAGTGGTTCTCTATGTATACAGTGAACACAGGAGTTTTATTTATATATATTTATGCATATTTACTTAATTGCTAAAGAAATATAGCTCACTAACAGAAAATGCAGGTCTATATTATTATTATTACTTAATAACATTTTGTTAATTTGTTAATAATCTCGTTCCCACGCATTATGATCCCGTTCCCACACGTTACTAATTCGTGGCCATGCAATATTTTTATTAACAGGTGATGTCACCAGAGGGGCTCCGTAAATTGGAGATGAAAGTGTATTTCATATATACTGAACGAATGCGGATATTAACCTGAAAAGACCATTGTCAAGGTCAAGATTGAGTACTGCGGAGTATTTTCTATTTTTCCACAAAAAGGCGCTTTTCAAGGCCACTTGTCATCTCTAAGGACATTTAATGAATAAAGGAAAGCCATATTGGTCCGAAACTCCTTCAGTAAAGCCCCTGTGTCGACTCCACCCACCAATAAAAGTAACCCGTAGTTGGTAGACAGGGGAATGTTTCTTTTGTCTCTGCCCCTTTCTTGGAGGTTGGCCCTCAAAAAAAAAGATTTGGAACAAGCTGTGTTCATTCGTGCGGCTAGCAAGCAGTTGCAGAGAGACAGAGAGAATGAGCAACATACGAATGATGCAGACACATTTGAACACATACACAGAGTCACATTATATTCACAGTAAATATAATCATGGATATTCAATATTACCACGTTTCTTCAGAACTCTTCTTGCCCACTTAATTATCAGCCCTGGACTCAGAGCTCACAAAAGCACTTTGCTCTGGGGATTGCGCAAGGCTTTAATTTATAAGACTATATATATGGAATCAGTGTTCTTTTAGTTCCAGGGATCCCATTGGGTGTGCAAAATGATGGATACAGACTTACAGATATGCCAGATATCTTAGATTAAATTACTGTGTGAAAGCGCCTACATGTTTAGTAAGTTATCTTTGAAATATACGAATAAAAACACACAAGAAACACGGACAGACAATGAGGAGCTAATTGACATCAATTAACATATGCACATGGGACAAATACTCAGACAGAAACCCAAATACATTTTCCCCAGGCAAAAAACAGGCCGCTCAGGCAGTTCTGACAGATGCATTCCATGTGCCAAGGAAGTCAGCAGCAAACGTAAAATCCATATCTTATGCATCGTATCTGCAAACTGTGGCCCGTGAGGACCAAGATTGAGTATCCCTGATATCAGCTAATGTGGTGACTGCATCACGTTGTGTGTAGCCATAGGTTATACGTTATGATGCAGTTGTATGGCCTTGCAATGGAACCCGTCTATTGAATTACAGGTGAAAAAACTTCGTCCAGCCATAAATGATAACGGTGACCTTGTCCACAAGACCTCCTTGTTTGGTTTATTTAAAAATCTCTGCCTTTACAACTAAGGGGGTTACAAATGCTAATTCAATTGATTTAAGAAGAAATGAATACCTTCTTATCATGGCATCTTGATCTAAGATGTATAGTTTGTGTTAAACATTGGGAGAACAACATTTAAAAATATTTGAGATTTAATTTCTTTCTAAAAATTGAAAACATTGTTTAAAAAATGACTGAGGAAAAAGTTGTTGTTGGCTCGTATAATTGGTTTTCAACAGGCATAGTGGCAGTGAGCTATGCCTGGGTCCTGAAAACGGTGATTTCCGGAAGCAATCGGGAGTCGGGGTGTTGCCGATCGGCCAAGGTAGGCTAATGCTTTATAGAATGCTTAGTTTTCTTTTAGTTACCAATATATTAAAATATTAGCGTTTGAGACTGGTTAAGATGGCGTGGGGTGGAGCGTAAACACCAGGGTCGGACATTACTGCTGTGCTAAATGAAATATGTGTTATGTAAGCAAATGCAGTCGATTTTAAGCAGTGATTGTTTGCATAGTATAGAATTAATCTCTGTTCTTTCAACCGGATTGTATAACTCTGGTCTGCGGTTACGTGTCCCTCTATGCTGGGATGGCGTAACCAGACATGAATTGGGTATACGGTTCTTTGTTTGGCTTGGTCCAGCAGGTGCACAGACGCAGCAGTATGCAACTAAACAGATAAGTAATTACATTAGACTGTATTTAACATGCTGATTTTAAAACGAATAACCTAAATGGGTTAGCAATGTTTTATTACTCATTTACCCGTTTTATCTAAGTGTTATTCAAAACAAGTTGGGATTGGTGACGTGCAGTTGTGACGTACAATGTATGAGCCCTAACGTTAAACAAGTTTTAAAATTAACCAACAGATGAACAAAGTAATCGTTGTGGCAATGTATAACTCACTTGGGTCTCTTTTAGGCAGATCGGATTATATAAAATGACCTGTGTCGTTGTGTGATTTAAACCTTCATTAATGTTAAACGATGTTGCGGTAAAATATTACCGCTAAACGTGGAGTTATTTAAAAATAAGAGGTTTCTCCAAAAAAAAAACTTGATTATAAAACGGCTAAATTGGTTTTTACCTAAAACAGGTAAAGAGTTTTTGATTACAAACTCATGCCTATTACATTTTCTAAGAAAAACACTTGCGTTTACGTATTAATAATTTAGCAGACGTTATTCAAGGCGTACATGGTATTGGTAAAACATTACTTGATCTTGATTTATCACAAATTGGTTGGAGTTGAGCAGTATATACACACACAAAAAAATGTATGATTAGAGAACTGATCATTATTTGTTGCAAACTTTTTTTCTGTTTATAAAACTCGGAGTAGTCTTGTTAAATAAGGGGCCTTGATTAAATGAATAAACTACGTGTGAGTCATATTGGCTAGTTTATTCTTTCTTTTGTCCCCATCCAGAAAGCAATGCATTCAGTCATTTTTAATGGTGTTAAGGAAGAGGAAGTAGGTTTTCAGGACTCCACTGAAGATCTGGCTGGTTCTCTTCTGGTGGATTCTGCTGTTAGGAATCAGAAAGGGGAAGACAAACAAAGTGCCACTCTTCCAAACCCAGGTAGAGTTTATAAAAACCATGTGTAACAATATGTGACATTTGCGATGAGTGAATAATTCATAATATGCTATGTTGGTGTTATATTTTGATTTCATTTTTTCCCTGTATGTTCTTTACCGTCTTTTGGCTTTAACTAAATTGATTATTTTGGAATTTTATGTACAATTGATAGACATGTGTTTAATTGCCTAACTGATGGCTTGTGTTTTTTGTTTGTAATCAATAGATAGCATTCATATCCCAGATCGTTTTCTGTTACTCTGATAGTTTGTCAGCATCTGACTACTTTTTTCTGATGATGCATTTTTCTCTTTCCCAACAGGGGGGAGTGCTTATGGCGATTCTCAGATCTTCCCCTGTCCTCAGTGTCGATTTTCCTTCACAGCAGAAATTTACCTCCACAAGCACATCAAGAAATCTCATCCTGATGAGTATCTAAAACAACTCAGGTCTGGATCCGTCAGAGCTGAGATTCTCTTGCTTTCCAACATTACAGACCAGCGGTCATCTTCAAATTCAATTCCCAGTACAGCAAGGTCTACTTCACACACTCTTCCTACCCTGGAACAGTCAATAGGCCCTTTGAGAGCTCACCAGTGCTCCCTGTGTGGGAAGAGCTTCAGGCAACTAGGACATCTAAAAAAACACCAACGAACTCACACTGGGGAAAGACCATACCACTGCTCTCAGTGTGGGAAGTGTTTCACTACAGATGGAGGTCTTAAAGTTCACCAGCGAGTTCACACTGGGGAGAAGCCTTATCTGTGTTCCCATTGTGGGAAGAGTTTCAGTCATTCAGCACACCTATCAAGACACCTGCGAATTCACACAGGGGAGAAGCCGTACCACTGCTACCATTGTGGGAAGAGTTTCAGTGAATCGGGAGTCCTAAAGAAACACAGGAGAACTCACACAGGGGAGAGACCATACCACTGCTCCCAGTGTGGGATGAGTTTCAGCACAGACGGAAGTTTTAAAAAACATGAGCGAATTCACACAGGGGAGAGGCCGTATCACTGTTCCCAATGTGGGAAGAGTTTTACTACAGATGGAAGTTTGAAAAAGCACAAGCAACTTCACACAGGTGAAAGACCATACCACTGCCCGCAGTGTGAGAAGAATTTCAGCCGACTAGAACATCTCACAAAACACAAGCAAACTCATACAGGGGAGAAGCCATACCACTGCTCCCAGTGTGGAAAGAATTTCAGTCGGCAAGAGCACTTAACAAGACACCAGCGAACTCACTCTGGCCAAAGGCCATACTACTGCTCCCAATGTGGGAAGGGTTTCAGTCAACTAGGAAACCTAACAAAACACCAGCAAATTCATATAGTAAACATGACTTTAAACATTTAGCTCATAGTGAATATGAGGTAATGTATAGGTGTCAAGTGTTTGTTGCATGAACTCAGATGTCCTTCTCAAATTCTGTAGTTTACAAATTGTGCTATTTTTTTTGGAACTGTCTAAAGAGTCAATGTCTCGATCACTTGCTAAAAATATTAATTTTGTTGCATGGGAACTTTAAAAGAGTACTTTATGCCTAATAAAGTAACTTGACTGCTGTCATGCTGCATGTCCTAGTCAAGTACCCTCACTGTTCCGTCAGAGCCACTGTGGCAGTTGAAAAAAGAATGCAGGGGAATCGGTCAAATCAGTGAAAGTTTACTTATTAAAGCACACTTACCCATGGAAGTGTTACACCACTTCCTAAATGTCAAAACAGAAGTGAATTTAATATACATGATACAATAGTAATGAAAGTGTTTTTCATAAGGCAGAGAGAAATAAATTGTCATGAAGATTGGCAGACCCAAATTCAGGTTCACCATATACCTTGTTTTTAGCAAATTCTTAAATGTGTCACTGCAGAAAGCTTGTACAAGACAGTTACAATGTTTCATGTTTTCGGAACCGACTGAAAATACAATTTAAAAAAATTGGCAGCCATGCACTTTTTTCAAATAATGCACCATTACTTCCAGAAAACAGTTCAAATTAAAACATCGTTTGGTATCCACATACATTTCTTTAGTTAGGTTGAAAAATTTTTTTTTTTTTTTTTTCTTTCAAAAGAAGCCCTAAAATGGCCCAGACAATACTAAGTAGTTAGAAATAATTATTTTTCAAGCTGGGGATTCTCCTATACTTTGGAATTGAACTCACCTGTGGTTGCTGGGCAATATAAAAATCACTCATTCAACAAGTTTTAATAAAATAACTTTTGTGTCACTGTAATGAGCATGGAGAAAATAAAGAAAAGCAGAGAACTGTCTTAGGAGATCAGACAAAAGATTGTAGCTAAGCATGGACAGTTTCAATGCTACAAGTCCATCTCCAGAAACCTTGATGTTCCTGTTTCTGCAATATGTAATGTTATCAAGAAGTTTAAGTGCAATTTATTGATTTTCTGTTATATATGAACTCAGGGGAAAAAAAGAAACATCCCTTTTTCAGGACAGATCTTTATTGTATAAAGGGTTAAAACAATGTTTTCCATGCTTCAATTAACCATAAACAATTAATGAACATGCACCCATGGAATGGTTGTGAAGACACTAACAGCTTACAGACGGTAGGCAATTAAGATCACAGTTATAAAAACTTAGGACACTAAAGAATCCTTTCTACTGACTCTGAAAAACACCAAAAGAAAGATTCCCAGGGTCCCTGCTCATCTGCACGAACGTGCCTTAGGCATGCTGCATGGAGGCATGAGGACTGCAGTGTATTCTGTATTCTTAGACGCTTAAGACCGTGCTACAGGGAGACAGGAAGGACTCGTAAATCACGCTCAGTCCCAATATCCAATCCCCTGGCCGGCAGGCCTCGGTGAATCCCAGCTCCATTCACTCGTCTCCTGCCCATAACCCTTGTGGGGCTGACTGGAACCAAACTCATTCCATTTCTTTTTTTTAAATGCCAGTCTATGACTGGAACCATGACAATACTGTGCCATAATACAAACAAATAGAAACTTATTTTAAAAGTGCCTAACAGTGCAAAAGCTGTGCTTATAATGATTGTAAATGCTTTACCTCTGTGGGTTAATGTTGAAGAAATCTTTCTCCTACAAAATAAATGAGTTTTAAAAATCCTTTTCAAACATAGTTTGAAGCGCCTGCAGATTTGGTCCCCCTGATTTTATCCCCCCTGCCCCCATTTTATGTTTTGCCATCTGGCTTTTCCATGTGTCTTAATGTCCAATGCTAGTATCTAACCATAATTTCCTGTACTTTGTTAAATCGGTTGATGACCCCTCTCTCTATTTGACCAATGGTTGTATATTTTGGAAATTTTTAAAGATCAACCTCGCAGTGGCAGACTACGAGTAACAACACCTGCACAGGACCGGTACATCTGAATATCACACCTGCGGGACAGGTACAGGATGGCAACAACAACTGCCCGAGTTACACCAGGAGCGCACAATCCCTCCATCACTGCTCAGACTGTCCACAATAGGCTGAGAGAGGCTGGACTGAGGGCTTGTAGGTCTGTTGTATGGCAGGTCCTGACCAGACATCACCGGCAACAACGTCGCCTATGGGCACAAACCCACCTTCACTGGACCAGACAGGACTGGCAAAAAGTGGTCTTCACTGACGAGTCACGGTTTTGCCTCACATTGATTGATGATGGACGGATTGGTGACGGACGGACTCACGTTTATCATCAAAGGAATGAGTGTTACTCCAAGACCTTTACTCTAGACCCTTTAGTGTTTCACTTGCATTGAGACCTCCTTTGACCGCATGTTGTGGGTTCACAGCAACAGCTTCCAAATGCAAATGCCACACTTGGAGTCAACTCCAGACCTTTTACCTGCTTAATTGATGGAGAAATAATGAAGGAATAGTCCACACCTGTCCATAAAACTTTTGAGTCAATTGTCCTATTACTTTTGGTCCATTGTAAAAGAGGGGGCTACATATTAAAGAACTGTAATTCCTAAACACTTCTTCCAATTTGGATGTGAATACCCTCAAATTAAAGCTGAGAGACTGCACTTTATTCATTATACAATGAACAAGATTAATCAATTTTAGTCCTAGAGGAGAAAGTTTGAGCTGGGTGTCTCAGCTATACCCTTGAAGACAAGCAAGGGGAATGAGCTCTGAACTTCATTTTTGGATCTGAGGGTGTGGAAGTGTAATCCAGTGCAGAAGTTTACCAGGTGGTGATGTCGCTGTCGTGTTAGAGTTGACCGTCTATATACAGTTTATCTATAGACAATGCAACTCTTCTTCCTTTTTCACGGTGTTGTTTCATGATTGGTAGCAATTTCCTTCTGTCCTGATTTCCCCCGTGAGTACTGATCGTTCATGCCATAGGCATTTTTAAATTAATATTATATGGTTTTTATTTTATTCACACAGTTGAATATGTTAATAAAACTAAACATACCAGTTACTAACGGTAAAATAATCAACTAGCAAGCAAAAGTTTATTAGCAGAATAGTTCACAAAGACCTGATCAGGTAACGCTGTTTAAGAAAAGCTGCAACTACAACATAAAACAGAAGACAGTGAGTGACACCTAGAACATGAGGTTCTAAGGGGTACGCTAGCTAATCAAGAGAATGCAAGTCAGAGAAAATTAAACTTGATTGGTTAGAAGAAACAGGGCCATCCACCTTACACATGCAAATCTTTTTGGCATCAATTTACTACAGCTTTCTAACAAACTACCGCAGGTTAACATTAGACACATATATATTTAGATACTTATATTTAGCTAAATATTATAATGCCTGCCCAGATGTTACAGCCTTATGTGGGAGTTTCCTGAGGGACTAGAATTCTGCAATTTATTGATGAGAATTTGTCCTAAATAACTAATGTTTAACAGCTGCTTTTGGGGCAACTTCTGTTGTATCCTTAAAAGCAAAATATGCAAAATAAAGTGGTTCTGTCTCTGCTTAGTATATAGCAATGTTAAAGAGGACAACAAATGTCTGTTGAAAGTGTGGTTTGCTAATAGTTCTCTGTGACTGGATGCTGGAGTTTGAAAGCAAAGAGAAGGGTGATGATGTCATTTCTTGGTGCCGGATAGAGGGAAATGTAGTTTGTTTGGATTGTTGAAGTACATGATCCTTACGCTGGTTTTATGGGGATGTGAAAATAAGCGTTGTGCAATACCATCATTAGAACCAGTCATCTGGACAGTGACAGCTTCCACAAGGTCAACATTGATCTGCCATCCTGAATTCTAGAACACTGAATATTGTCCAAACCAAGTTCAGAGGCAGAAATACTAGACCCTTAAACATTTGAGATAAAAAAAAGTACCTTCAGGACCTCAAGTCACCACAGTATAGAGCATCGTGAACATTGATATTACCAGGACAAAATTTTAAACCAGATGTGGAGAATAAAGAAAGTCCATAACACTTTCATGTTGGACTCTGGAACAAGTACACAATATCTACTTATCTATCTATCATCATGTCATCGTTTCATCTTTCTATCTGTCCTTCCGTCTGCCTATCGACTGTGTGTGTGTATATATACATATACAGTGGCAAAAAAAAGTATGTGAAAAGTATGTGAAACCTTTCATGGTTTTCTGCATAAATTTGTCATAAAATGTGATCTGATCTTCATCTAAGTCAAGGGTATTGACAAATATAATGTGTCTAAAATAATAACACAAAATAAATTTTGATCCCTCATGTCTTTATTGAACACACTCATTCAACATTCAAAATGGCAGTGGAAAAAGTAAGTGAACCTTACAATTAATAACTGGTTGACCCCCCTTGGCAGCAATAACCTCAACCAGGTGCTTCCTGTAACTGTGGATCAGACCTGCACATCGTTCAGGAGAAATTTTAGCCCATTCTTCCTGGCAGAACTGCTTTAGCTCATATTTTTTGGACGTCTCATGTGTATGGCTCTCTTCAAGTCATTCCATAGCATCTCAATTGGGTTGAGGTCTGGGCTCTGACTTGGCCACTCCAAAAGGCGTTTTTTGTTTTTCTGAAGTCATTCTGTTGTGGACTCAGGTGTTTTGGGAAGTTTATTGTGGCTTCCTTATAGTAAAGCATAATATTCAGGGTTCCCACACCTTCTTAAACATAAAATCCAAAGCCTTTTTCAGGACTTTTCAGACACAATTTCCTCAAGTTCAAGGTTTCATATTTTAAGAGAGCTGACATCAACAAAGAAAAAAAAAAACTGAATTTTCATTTTTGTGTAATTTAAACTACTAAAATGAAATGGAAGCTATGCTAAACATTTTGGTCGCGCAGGATGAACAATTGTAGCATGTATGGCTTTGAAGATGTGAAGAGCTGATTCAAAAACACCTAAAGACACTTATGGCACAAGTTTACTATTTATTATTGCTATTATTTACTATTTTGCAAATAATCATACATTCTTAAGTTGTAATTAATGCAGTTGATACAAATATGCACCTGTGGTGAAACTTCTTAGTTCCACGTGGCTATATCTGTGGGCCTTGAACAAATGGCAAGCAACAGAATACAACAAAAACTTCAGTTAACAAGTTACAGCCCTCTGTGTTGGACACCAACAAAGCTTGATCCTAGATTTGGTTATTCTAGGTGTATCTAGATTCCCAGCATCTTGTGAGCGAAGTAATCTAGATGGGACATACGGGACT
>JAOVYW010008173.1:0-10340 GCA_025775045.1 Hiodon tergisus
AGGCATGTCCCTGTCCCACACATGGGGTTCAGCACCGATTGGTGGAGAGGCACAGCCCACACATGGGGTTCAGCACCGATTGGTGGAGAGGCATGTCCCTCTCTGTGTCACTGCCAGCCTACAGACGCCCGGGAAGCTGACAGGAGGGTCGTTAGCGGCTAAAGACACAAGCTGGACTTGAACCTCGAAACCCAGATCATAAGACTGAGTCAGCAGTCAGAAAAGCCACTCAGGGGCTCAACACCGTGGTTAGTGACGCACAGTGACGTGACGGAGACATGACCTGGTGGGGGGGTCGTGATAGGCTCAGAACCTTACCTCTCAGTTGGTATGACTCTCACTTAAAGGCTTCTGTGAAGGCTGGAGTTTAATGGAAATAAAAAATTAATTTAATTTAAGTGCAAAACGTAAACAAAACAGGAGTCTTTACCATCTTTTTAAAAAATGTGGTCTATTGATCTATTGTCTTGGAAGGGAACAAAAATGAACACTGACAACACAAGTAGTAGGTGGTTTTTAGAGAAAGCCATTTGACTTGTTTCATAGCAGTCCTGGGGCTTAGCCATTCTCTACCATATCTCCTGAAGCAGAACGACACACGCAGAGACCACAGAAACGCGGAACAAAAGGAAGAGTCCGTGACCGATTGAGAAACGGAGAGAAAACATTAAAATAATGTTTTTGACAGTTTCGGGCAGGAAGCTAAAAGGCATGACAAAGTTAAGCCATGTCTCTGGCACACCCCCCACCCCCGTGGAACCAATCGCAGCGCTGAGGAGGCAGTGTTCATACGCAGCGCTCCGCCCCTTTTTGACCGGGTCACTGCGTCGGTGCCAGGTCCTTGTGGTGACGCAGAATGTGCTGGTTCTTCTCGGAGGGCCGGCGGAAGCCCTTGTCGCAGAACTGACAGCGGTGCGGGTAGTCCTTGGTGTGGATGGAGATGACGTGGCGCTTGAAGCCCGAGGCGTCGCCGGTGCTGTAGTCGCAGTACTGACACTGGTAGAGCCGGCGTTCCCGGGGAGCCTTTCCCCCACCTGTACCCCCCTCACACGTCCTCTTCCCCCGCCCGTCCGCCGCCGCCGCAGCATCCTGAGGCTCCTCTGGCTGAGGCGCGGGCGCGGGCGACGGGGCGCGGGGCACAGACGAGTGCGACGCCTCGTGTCTCCGGAGCTCGGACGGCCGACGGAATCCTCGGCCGCAGGTGCTGCACTTGTGTCTCCGGTCCCGGGGTTTGGGGCGCCGTGGCGACCGGGGGTTCTCGTTTCTCTCCCCGGGCGGGGGTGCCGGCTCTGCCCTCTCGCTGGGCAGCGTCTGGTCGGAGGCGTTGGCTTTCCCGCTGGTGTCCGCGTGTGTGCGTTCGTGTCTCGTCAGCTCGGCAGGCTGACGGAAACCCTTACCGCACTCCTTGCAGACGTGCACAAAGCTCTTACCGTGAAAGGCCAGTAGGTGGCGGCTGAGCAGCCTGTGCTCTGGTGCCTCGTAGCCACACAACCGACACTGGTGCTTCCCTGACGCCAGTGGCTGCGGACCCCGGGCGGAGAGCGCCCCCTGTGGGCGGACCTCAGAGCTCTGCTCTGGAGAAGCCTTTTCGCTCGGCGCACGATGAACCTCCATGTGGTCATGCAGGCTGGCCTTTTTGTTGGTGGAGAATTCGCAGTCAGTGCACTGGTACTTCTTGCGGTTCAGCACCTCCTGGTGGTGGGTTCTAGTGTGGCGCTTCAGGAAACCACATGACTTGAACTTTTTACCACAAAGCATGCAGGGAAAGACAGTTAATGGCTGCCCATAGGGTCCCATGATTATCGCTAGAGAGAGAGAGAGAGAGAGAACACACACCTGTGTTACTGTGCACTGTGTTACTGAGCACTGTTACTTCACTTGCTACCCAACCTAACAAAAAATATATACATAATAAAATGTATAAAGCAATAGGCGTAACAGAGGCTTAACAAAATTAAAAATATATATATTTTTTTTTTTTTTAACCTCCCTCATAACTAGGCAGCGTTACACCCCACAGGGCATGGTTCAGCGCACAAAATCTGCTGTCCCACACAATTATTTTATTTTTATTATTTGTTTGAAAAAAATTTCACCGACAGAAAAATCTCATGATAAATACACACCCAGGTGAATTACCCCTTTACGTGGCTAGCTAGCTAGAGGCAGAAATTTTGAATTCAGCGTTCTGCTAAATATAACGTAGCTACTAAGTTAGCTAAAAAGCAAAGCGTAGATAACGTCCGTTGGCTAACATTAATGACGCTGACCTTGACCTTTGCTCCCTTCTGTTCTCCCCAGGATTTCCTTTATTAAATCGTTCGGTACATTCAGTAATTACATTGTATAATTTCCAACAGTGATAATGTGTAAAAAAAAAACTGCTGTTTTAATACATTTGTTTAAAAACAAAACAAAAAACTGTTAATCAAAATGTCAGAAAATTAATAAATTTCAAAGCTTTTCTGCGGGAAAAGGAATTGATTTTTCCTAAAAACTCGTAATTACAGGCAATAGCAATCATTTTACTGGGTGCGAAGTTATATATAATGAATTTATAAGTTACAATGAAGCCCATATAGGCTTTCAGCTGAGCACCAGGTGACATATAAATGTGTATAAAGAGGTTTTATATGCACAGGATAAGAGTTTTGTACCAGTCTGAACATGGCGCGGCTCGAACCGCTTCCTGCCCTTGCTCTGTTGACCGGAAACCCTGTTCACCCTGCCCAGATCCCCGGGGGACTTGTGTGTGCCGTTCCTGTTCTCATAGCTCCTGGTCTCGTTCCCTCCTGCAGAACACATACACTGAACATTGCTGAACACACACACACACTGAACACTGCTGAACACACACACACACATACACACAACACATACACTGAACACTGCTGAACACACACACACACAGAACACATACACTGAACACACCACACACACAGAACACTGCTGAACACACACACAACACTGCTGAACACACCACACACATACATACACTGAACACACACACATACACTGAACACACACACTCAACACTGCTGAACAAACACACACATACACTAAACACTTCTGAACACACACACACACTAAACACTGCTGAACACACACTTTGAACACAGCTGAATACACACACACTGAACACACACAGAAATTGTGCTGACCGTAGCCTGCAGGCCAGGTCACAGGCATGAAGTCCTTGCTGAGGGTGGTGTTGTCGTAGGAACGGTCATGTGATATAGGTTCCTCCCCTCCCAACACCACCTTCATGTATGCTTCATCAGACACCTTCTGTAAGCCTGCATAGGGACACAAACACAAACACACACAAACACGGTTAAAAACACACAAACACGGTTAAAAACACACACAAACACGGTTAAAAACACACACACACACACACACACACACACAGCTGAAATCAGACACCTTCTGTAAGCCTGCATAGGGACACAAACACACACAAACATGGTTAAAAACACACACAAACAGTTAAAAACAGACACAGCTGAAATCAGACACACCAACACAAACACACACACACTGCTGAAAACACACACAACAACCCAAACACACGCACAGCTGAAATCAGACACACCAACGCAAACACACACAACAGCGCAAATACACACGCCAACACACATACACACAGCTGAAAACACACACACCAACGTAAAACAAGCACACACACACACACACACAGCTGAAAACACACACCAACACAAACACACCACAGTGTACCAAGGAACAGGAACAGTGGGACAGACTTGAAGGATAAAAGGGGGAGAAACTCACTGAGGTCACCCACATCGTGAGGGGAGTCACCTACGGACATATACACCGTCTTCTCCTGATGTCTCTTAGCTCTGCGCAGCAGCTCCGTCTCACCCTCTCCGTCTTCAGCGATGTTCGTCGTGCTCCCTGCGTGGGACACAAAACATCTCTCAGGTCGTGTAACACAGATGAGCCTGTCTCTCACTTTACTGCACTGGCAAACAGGCGACACTGTCGTGTACGGTTAGAGGGCGGCCACAGTGAGTCTCCTCCCAGATACACCACTGTACTCTGAATCTAACTGGTTACTTTCTATGCTCTCACCCAAGTCATCCTCCCCTGGTTCGGCTTTGAAGATGTACACCTTGATGACCTCCTGCCCCTCCTCCTCTTTCCTCCCAATCTGGGCCCCCAAGGGCCCCTCTGATGCTCCTCCTGCCCGGCCAGCCCCCACCATCTTCTGTGCCTCGTCCACTGGAGAGAGACAGAGACGGCGGTCAACAGCTCAGTGATTAAGATGGAGTTTAACATGGAGGGTGGAGGACAAATGGCTGTGGGTCCAGGGTCCAGCTGGTACCTACAGGAGATCATCAGGTAGTTCTGGCAGCTGTTCTGGTCCTCCTCAGTGTCCAGGCCACCCGCCTCCAGGACCTCGCCTGGGACCACGTTCACGGTCACGCCCTCGGGTGACATCATGCAGGTGTCCACGGCAACGGAGGACCCCATCCCGCCCTCCTCTTCCTCAGTGCAGTGCACATACTCGCTCCCCAGGTCCTCTTCACCGTCCTGAATCACCACAGAGTCCATCTCCTCTGGGCCCAGGCCGTTCACAGCATCCACATCTCCATCCACATCTCCATCTCCATCAGACACAAAAACCGTCTCCTGGAGTTCCACCATGATCTCCTCCTCACTGGTGCCACCTTCACCTGGACGACAGACAGGTGCAAACAACACTTTTGGAGATTTTGAGGGAACATTGAAGTAATCTAATGCAACCCACACTGATGCCAGGAAATGTAAACCAGACACACTGATCCTGAGATGCCTAAACCACACACACTGATCCTGAGATGCGTAAACCAGACACACTGACCATGAGATACCTAAATCAGACACAGACACACTGAACTCCGGAAACGTAAACCAGACACACTGATCCTGAGACGCATAAACCAGACATACTGATCTCAGGAAACGTATACCAGACACACTGATCCTGAGATGAGTAAACCACACTCACTGATCTTAGGAAATGTAAACCAGACATACTGATCTCAGGAAACGTATACCAGACACACTGATCCTGAGATGCGTAAACCAGACACAGAAAAACCTGCACTTGAAAGCCGAGCCTGTAGCCAGTTCGATTTAGTAAAAAAGCTCAGTTTAAAGAGAGAATTACCTTGACGGAAAATAAAATGAGCGTAAAAAGCTGAAGCTATGCTCCGAGGTACAGCTTTCCAACAATGTGGTTTATTACGGTAACTCTTAGATTAACTACGTCACACCCCTCTACATCACACTACGTCACACCCCTCTACATCACACTACGTCAAACTACGTCACACCCCTCTACATCACACTACGTCAAACTACGTCACACCCCTCTACATCAAACTACGTCACACCCCTCTACATCACACTACGTCAAACTACGTCAAACTACGTCACACCCCTCTACATCACACTACGTCAAACTACGTCACAACCCTCTACATCACACTACGTCAAACTACGTCACACCCCTCTACATCACACTACGTCACACCCCTCTACATCACACTACATCACACTACGTCACACACCTCTACGTTGACTTCGTCAGAATATGTCACACTACATCAAAGCCCTCTACGTTGACCACATCACACCCCTCTACGTTGACCACATCACACCCCTCTACGTTGACTACGTCACACCCCTCTACGTTGACTACGTCACACCCCTCTACGTTGACTACGTCACACCCCTCTACGTTGACTACGTCACACCCCTCTACGTTGACTTGAAACCAGCAAATTTTTCCAGCAGTCGTCTCATATCTTAGAGAATTTTGCTCCATATAAGTGTCTGGCCTTCAGTGATTTTACCAATGGTACTGTTGTCCATCTGATCCATGTCAGAATAATGATTTGTCCACCCCTGGGCCATAAAAGGTAGCTCTTCTGTGGTCCGGGGGTGTTGCCCGCATAGCTCCCCTGGAACACCTCTTCTCTCCTCTTGTCGTACACACATATACACCCACACGTGCCTCACACTCATCTCACACCAACACCTCACCGTAACAAAGCGCCAACACTTCAACATCCTATCACCAGGCCAATATTTATCACTCTTCCATTCATTCTCTTCTGCCCCACTTTGATTCCCCGGAGAAGGGGCTGTCTCTACCAACATGCTCATGGCCGCGAAGGGTGAGAACTGAATTGTGGGAAATCAGAGCATGCAATTACTGTAGGTTACCTGATCCATGGAATATTATCTTTGGCTCTTGAGAGTGGAGAACAAGGGCTGTCATGTCGTCATCCATTGTCTGTCCTAGCCCTGGTGAGACACACACACTGTAGGACTTGTTCACGGCTACAACCTAATCACCCTAAATACCACCTGCTATAGGGTTCATTGTCTTTGCCTGGTACTTTATATTAAAGAATATAGTCAGAAATGGGCATGTGAACACAAACATACGTCGACATGTGTGGGAAGTGAATAAACAGACCTTAAAAAAAAAAAAAAATCTAATTTACCGAATCCAGTACAAACGTTGTCGGTCATTTAATTAATACAAAAATACATTTAACGGGCAACGAATAGTCCAAATCGGACTGCTTTTACACTAGCGTGCGGATATTTAAATGCATATGGAACATGAGAAAGCTATACGAAACAAATTTGTTAGAATACCGTTTACGATCATAAAAAAAGGAGGTCTAGGATATTAACTGTGTAAAGACCCCATCGCACAGTAGCGGTTTATTTGACTTAACTCCTATTAGGTTCGATCAATGATTACAAGAAACGCAAACCATACACTATCAATAGGCTGAATAGACAAACGAATTAAGCTTTTGCTGTCTCAGAATGTGACCGTAACGCCGTGTACTCTAACTTTCGGTCAGATATATTAGTACGCTAAACACAAGGAAGGTAGTGACAGACAGGAGTGACACTTGACTATTAAAATTGCTACCCCCGCCCACGGAACGTCCACCGATTTAGCAATATAAGACACTGAAACGCAGAGGGGAAAAATGGCGTCTAATCCCCTCCTCCTTCCGGAGTATACTCACAAGTATGTGTGAGCGAGTGTCCTCGGGTTTGCAGATTAATTAAACATTCCTTACCATTAAGAATAGACCATTACATTTTTATTTGGTACGAGGTCTCGGGGTTTGCAAAAATATTTAAAGTTAAAATAAATTCCCATTCGTTTTAAAAATGGCTTAGATGAGACCACCCCATATCCATTCCCTCCAGGCCTAATTGAGGCCTCTTTGCGGCCTTGACTCCAATGCTAAGGCCTAGTACTCCAGCAAGCTTTAATGCCAGTCTACATCGTGGCCTGGTAGTAAAGAGGCAACCGTTCCTTTGACATCGGACCACATTATCACCGAGCTATTAAAATATACCATCTTACCAGATGTCGGTAAAGAGGTGGGGGGGCTTCGGTCTTTCTCAAGTTTTCTCCGGCCGTGCAGGTTTCCCCCGGCTCGGCCAGAGCTCAAACGGGAGTTTGTGTCAGCGGGGCGGGCCGCTGGAGCGCAGGGAGGGAGGGGCCTAGTGTCCCGGAGCTTCAGATTCTCACAAAATGTGGAGCAGGCCCCAGCATCGCTAGCGCCGAGGCCGCCGTCAGCGCGACACGTCACAGCCAGAGAGCGGCAGGAAAATGCGGAAGGGGATTGAAAGAATAGCTGGCTTCACCACATTAGCCAGGCCGGACCGCGCTTCATTTTACTCGGACGGGAAGAAATGAGCTAATTAGCATTAAAATATAATCATTTCTTCCGGATATGCTAAAACAAAATAAAAACTAAGTTAGGCATCACTGTACAGATTTTTGCTTTGTTTACCTCCGTGTATGATTCTCGAGATAGTTGAGTTTGAGTCTGCGGTAGAAAAACCGAATGTTTATGAATCATTGAGATCGTCTAGGACGGCGGTTGATTTTTGATTATTCCTCGTATTTAGTTATTTAATACATTACAGACTGAAATTTGGTTGTGTTTGTTGCGCATATTTTGTGAAATGACCACAAACAACGCACCGTAAGCCCTTTTTGTAGTTTCCCATAGAGCTGGCGAGCTAGCACGTTGGCTAACTAATTTGATTATCGAAACACTTTAGTGCTTCGTTCCCAGGTAATCAACTTTTAAGAATGCATTAAGTAAACTGGATAAAGATCCTTTTTTATTTATTTATTGGAAAGGTTGTAACAAAGATATGTTTTAATGACTAGCAGGTGAAAAAAAAACAGTCTAAAAGCCATTGACCATGGTTTTTAAAAAGTTCAAATTAAAATGTTAATTTTGTTGTCAGACACACGCAGACGCTTTCAAAACGAGATCAAGTAGAATGGCGTATTCCAGTTCACGACAGAGCTGCTATGCGGTGTGGGAGACTGGCTGGGAATCCTTGATCGCCCCATCCGGCCGATCTGGGTATCTTCTGTAAATCACGGTTGCCTGTTTGACCCCATAACTGAGCAAAAGGTTAATTTAACCACGGCTATGCGGTTTGGTCTGTTTTAATTTCGTTAAGTTTGTGTCTTTTTTCCCCGGTAACGGATGTTTGTTTAGTCACCGCTTAAATGGTGTTGTTTGCATTAACGTACCTGGCTCAAGTACGAGTGGAAACAACAGTGTAACGCCCGCCGGCTACACACCTATATGCTGTTCCTCAAAGTTGATGGACAATTGACTAAAAAGCAAGTTGCCAAATTGTGCTCACACAGCATTCAAAGTGGGTAAAGTTTACACTCGGGACAGGAAACAACACAATGTCTGATTGAAACACTTTATTGGTTTTCCTGATAGCGTTTGGCATGTGCTACGCTATCAAGCCTCCATGTGAACCCCTTCCACTGTAGTATCCATAAATTATCAAAATCCTCAAAAAGAGGGTTAAGTGTTCCTGTTAAAATACACAACCCCCTGCCCTTGCCCCTCCCCCTGGGTGTCGCCGGCTCCACCGTAGTGTGTCCACAGCATCGTCAGTCGTCATCCACCGTGGGTGTGATGGTCACACCCCTCCTGATCTGTCCCCAGCCAATCAGACTGCAGAGAGGGGGAGGCATATTAAACACGGCGAAGTCGCTCATCATGGCAATGTCCCTCATCACATGCTGATGCTTACCGCCAGTGTTTCTCCACCCGGCGACTGAGAGCGATCTTCTCCCCCACCTCCGTGCACACCGGGTTGGTGAGGACGATCTTGGCCAGATCAGCCTTGACGGCGCTGACCCGCCCGCCCGTCGACAGTGACCCGATGTTCACCATCAGAACTTCGTTCTTGGACAGCTTTTGGACCTGAGGTGAAACGCACAAGACACTCCTCTGAATGAAGTTCTTCACGTTCAACGGACGAGGCACGGACCGAGCCACGGACCGTCGCAGGATACAGGGTGTTCTCTCACCTTGGCCGCCTTCTTGTCGCCCTCCGTACGAACTCCCAGCAGTCTCCGGAGCAGGAAATAGGAGATCTCAAGCTCTGTGAAAATTTCAGGTAGCGCCCCCACTGCACCCAGAACCTGTCCAACCATGCGGTCAGCTCGGCACAGCGTGGGGTCGATCTTTGTACCCACACCTGTGTAAAATGGGAACAGTGGTCACACCTGAGGTTGCGCAAAGTTCACACAGACGCACACTAGACTGTGGTCCTGATCACTAGAGCGTTAATCACTGAGAAGGTGGTTCCGGAACAATCATCTGTCTGCTTACTGACGAGGCCACTGGGCGTGGCATACTGTAGGTCCCCCACACACACACTCAGACAAACATACAGACAGACACACACACACACACACACACACACCGATGAGGCCCCCCGGTGCAGCGTACTGCAGGTCACACACACACACACACACACACACACACACTCACCGATGAGGCCCCCCGGTGCAGCGTACTGCAGGTCGTTGTGCTCGGCGAACAGCGAGACGATCTTGGAGAAGATGGGCTTGCACATGAGTTTCCCCTCATGGTCCTTGGACACGATGCCGGGTCGCACCTCCAACTCCTGCCCCACCTGGAATCAGGTCCATTGGCTACTGAACTGTGCATTTATTACTGCACTCAGAGCATCATGAGGGGTGTACACGGCACATGATCAGAGCTGCTCCTGGGTAAAACGTTTCCACAGCCTTTAAATTGTCACCACAGGTTGTAGATTTCAGGATCTTCTTTAGTTCTAAGGAATTCTCTTAATTTGTGATCGATCTTATTATCTACGGTGTTAGCTAACGCTGACCCAGGAGGGTGAACGCTGACCCAGGAGGGTGAACGCTGACCCAGGAGGGTGAACGCTGACCACAGAGGGTGAACGCTGACCACAGAGGGTGAACGCTGACC
>JAOVYW010008175.1:0-10340 GCA_025775045.1 Hiodon tergisus
AGATATGGAGTGTGTGCTGGGGGGGTCCAGGCAGATGGAGGTGGATGTGGGTGGACTGAGGAGTATGGGGGGGTGGTTGATTACCTATACAGCGCAGGCAAAACTGCTAGACTCGCCAGCATCTGTTCACAGATTAAGAGGCCCTCATCAGAACCTCTGTGCACTTTTACATAATAGAATAAAACCCAACATAAAAGGAGCATTTGGATGGCTGCAGCAGGTTGTGTCCACTCCAGTATATGAATGAGGTGTTTTACTGAAATGATGAGAGGCTCTGGTGAGGGGGTGGGTCTAGAATAAATTTACAGGACTTGTGTTTGCTTTGATGTTGCAACCCGAAAGCTAGGGCCATGTCTCAAACCGAAGGACTCTTTAAAGGGGTCAAATAACACAAAAAATTGGTCTTTGATACCATTTTAACTGAGAAATATGCAATATTGGAAGTTGGACTTAGGGCTGTTGTCTTTTTCCTGAGCTGGGATTCCTTAGGGATGTGTAAATGAAGTAACATTGTATACAGAAATATATTACCAGTTAAAGAAAAACGTTAGCCCTGTGTAAGCGTCCTATTATTTTTAAATGTCCATTGTCAGGTACAGTTATCTTGCCAGTTTCAGAGGTCCATTTCCTGGAAGTGCTAGAAGCGTTACTGCGAAGTGTGGCGATAGCTGGTATCGTTCAGCGTTGCATGACAGGATCCCTGTTAGACATTCCTGTTCTTCTTGCGCAGGCAGAGCGAGCACTGGCGGCCAAGAGCTGGCAGACCCCCCTCCCAAACCCCCTAGTGTGCGAGTCCTCTAATACCAGCCAGTCCAAGTGACGCAGCCAATGGCTGGAGGACACGCCTCCTGCTGTGCACCCCTACTAATGCACTGCACCTACTGTGCAACAACTGCATTTACTGCAGCCAGAGGCTGGTGTGCCTCCCGGTGCCAGGTTGAGTGGGCCTCGCTGAGCTCCAGCGCTGGGAATCCGCAGGCTGGCTGAGCCATGTGATCCAAGCGGCTGGGTGGCCCACGGTCGTCACCCTCAGGAGAAGGAGAAGGAGGGGTTTCAGAGTTTGCTGCGCTCATGACCGCGTATATAACTGAGAAGCACAGAAAGTGGGAAGAGGTGGGAGGATAAAGACACATCAGTGTGAGTGACAGCAGATTGCATGGTGGCCTAGATTCTTCTCCTTCGCCTTTATCCTTTATCCCGCAGTCCTGAGACGGATACAGACAGGGAGCGGTTACTTGAAATCATCAAGACATCCATGTCCAACAGAGTCCAAAGAGGCTGGACATCCAAAATCACAGACACAAACACATACGCACCAAATTTGACTTTACTTACTGCAACTAAACGTAGGTCGAGAATATACTAACTCAAAAACACATCAGAAGAATATCCAATGATCCTGGATAGACACAGAAACCAACAGGGTGGCCGCAAACCCAGCGTACAGGCATCGCAGATCTGCATTGGAAACAGACCAGGCGCTACGGCACTCTAGGAAGGAACGGGGCCGCGCTACACCAAAAACGAGAACAGGAACAGGAGCGAGGGAACAAAAGGCCCCCGCAGCCACTGTGGAGTTTTTTCTCCTGGCACCTAAAACGCTGGGTCCTGCTTTAGGATTCTCCTCCACGCCTGTCCGTTAGCATTCAGCTGCTGGCTTTTCTGAGATGCGCGCGTTTGATAGCTTCCTGGTTTCTGGTGCCCTCGCTTGTTTATGAATTCCAAAGTGCCTCTGACACAATGAGGCTCCGCATGAACGCATGCAGCCGCCAGCCCATAAATAAATAAATAAGCAAACATTTGAACGCCTATATGGAAACATAAATAAACTCTTGCCTTGGACCCTAAACCTGGGTAGTGGGTTGAGAAATTGCCTCGCCGACGGTGGTGCTCCAGCAGGCAGCGTTATTACCAGCGCAGATAAAGCTCGCCGGCGTCAGCGTAGTGTCCCCTTCCCGGGGGCTGGGGGAGAGTGGGACACTGATCTGATAAGGCCCCGCCCAACACGACAGACAGCAGGACCATGAGGTCGGGTAGAGGCGGCTGGGAGGAGAGCCGTGTGTTTGGACCTGAAAGTCACCGTTCCCGGGACGGCGGATCAGTTCCAGGAACCTCAGCGCGGGGCAGATTCGGTGGCTCAGTGCGACTGACATACAGCGGAGGTGACGGTACAGCGCAACTGAGCCGCGTTTCATCAGACCCGCCAGATCTGTGTGTCGAGGTGTGTGCTTGTGTGTATGAGTGTGTGGGGAGGTGAGGGGTTAGCCAGGAAAGAAATAAATACAAAAGAACGTAAAATTGGATTTCTGTGCAAAGCAGATTGTGTGACTGAGACTAAGGGCTGTAATAGGATTTCCAAGGCAGTGAAGACTCAAACTCAGATCCTTCAACCTGGGCCACTGTTACTGTATTGCATTATCAGGCCATCACAGGTAAGGGCGGCCCCCACATGACCTAGATGCCACCTCTGTGGAGATGTGGAGAGAGGCTAGGCTCTCAGATATAGTTGCCCACGTGAGAGGCAGGGTGGTGGGGAGGGTTCTGCTCAGAAGTCCCATTCTCAGGTCTGAACCGCAAACAGAACAGTAAAATAACATCCATTGCCGATCAAAACCTTTAATACGATTCGGCTTTAAGTGTGTGCTGTTCTCGATACTGGAGAGGATATGGCTTTGTTTCCAAGGTGAACGCCGAATAGCTCAAAAGCTCACGCGGCATCAGAATGGTACCAATATCCAGGAAGACTCACGTGGGCTGTGATGGCAATACCAACAGCTTCCATTTGATCTTTAATGGATCTTCAGCAATTAATAACCAGTTAACCTTGGGTGTGTTTAGAAGGTGGATTCATTTTCAATTTAACTTTGGATCAATGACATCGCGAGCAAAAACACGCATACACACTAATACTAATTTGTTCGCAGCGCAGTTTTTGAATCACTGAAGTCTGATTTCCCCCTCTTTACGTCTACCTTTTCCCTAGTGTTTTTGTTTACTTTTTAGATTTTTAAAAAATAATTCCCCTCAGCAAATACAAACACAAAGAACCAATGTTTGGTTGTGACGGCCTGATTTAGAGCCTCGGCATACAGTAAGGGGGTTGACATGTAAATATCTCCCAAACGCTTGTATAAAAAAGAAACTCTCCCCCCCGGGGGTTTCATTTTGCAGAGCTCGTGGGTAACCGACTGATGTGACAGGACCCGACCAGACAATGAGACACTAGGGATTACAACCAGAGATTTTCCTGCAGACATCACACAGACAGAGTCCTTATCCTGCACTAGCTCATTGGGTGAATTGGCAAACACTGGTTAGGAGGCCTCCCTTAATGATATTAGCACACTGACCCTCAAAAACCATGAGCTGGGGAATTAATCAATTTGTTAATCAAGAGCCAATGAGAGCATGCGCATTGTAACCTTTTACTGTAGCCCCCCTCCCCCCGGTAACAATATACTCTCAATGATGAATCTATCAAAATATACGGGGTAACACTGGAGATGGCAAAAACGAAAATCCACTCTGAAGATTACCATAAAGCCGATTTTTGTAAATATAAAATATTAATAGAGATGCCTTTGTAGACATCTGATTATAATCAGCAAAGACATTTAATCTATTCTATTTCTGGCCGAGACGGTGATAGGGTTTGTAAATATGACAGCACATTCATTGGAGATTAGAATACTCTTTCTACTGAAATCCAGAAATGGGTTGATGCAGATGCTGCCTTTACTGTGTGAAAGGTTGTGATAATCCCTTCTATTTCAGGAGAACGTAAGCCTGCCACAAACGCAGACCGCGACGGAAAGGTCATAAATCCACAAAGACGCTGGAATTCAGTGGTCGATGTGAATATCCCTGCTAAACTCGACACACTCAATGCGACAGCCACTGAATAGACTTTAACAACAGTCTCACAGCACAGTCATAACCGCTAATAGGGGCATTAACATTCAGCCCCTGTCTTCACCATTGTCAAACCATTTACCTTTCTGTACGAAAAACTCAAAATGCCGTGTGAATCTCAAAATGCCGCGTGAGTCCGTGGTTAATGTGGATTTAATGACACAGATCTCCACTTTAACATACTTGATTTTGTAATGAAAACTACTCAGCAGGAAACCCAAACAGTGCAGGGCTGAGAAGGAATGGTGCAACCCTAAATTTAGGCCTGATTAATGCAAACCGGGCCTCGGGGCGAAGGGGGAACAGAAGGAAACACCCAGCACGAAGGTGCATAATTATCTACCACCTCCCCCCTCCCTACGGTCCTATTTCTACAAGATTAAATAATTGCAATATTTACTTATTAGCATTAGAGAACAAATGCTAATAAGTAACAAAAAAATGAAAACGCATAAAATAAGCCATTCAAAGTCAAAATAAGAAACGGTCTGTGCAGATTCTGCAGAGAAGGGAGAGGACAATAGCCACTGACAATAGCCACTTCCAGGGGCAACAGTTTCGCTCATCTCTTATGTGATGTGACGAGCGGGCGAGGTATGGCGTCTGCCCCAGACACTGAAATCCCCTCGGCACGCATGCTGATGGGGAGAGTCCAGTTTCACACATGGTCAGAACCATAAAATCTGCCCGAATTGGCACTTGCAGATGCATTCACATAAACGCATATTCTCAAGGCACACTCCAGGCTGCACAGCAACCCCACCTTTATAACACCAAATGAATGGCATCTGACTAAACATTAATGACAGAGTTTTACACATTAACTCCGAGCTCCCTTACTGTTGGCTTTCTACACATTTCCATAGCAGCGGAATCCAGCTCTGTCTCTCAGTTTCTCTCCCTAACCTTCTCAGCCGCGTCTTCTCATATCGTGACACAAGGGCAATGCTTCCTCAAATGTTCATCTCCGAACACGGCTGTTGCACGGTCCAATTGCCACTACAGGGCCAAACTAACCACAAACCTATCATAAATAATAAATGCAGTATTCAGGAAGCTATGCGCTGGGTCACAGTAAAGGGAGCATAGAAGATGTAAGTGACTTCTGACTTCTGGTATGGGAAGGGAAGATTGTAGTGCTCTGGCTTTGCCAGGTGAATATTAAAGCCGGTCACCCAGGAGGACCTGGGAGAGGGCAGGAAGGAGATGGTCGACTGTGGCCTACGCATGTGCAGACCCTGCCTTCTACCTCGCCCTGCATGCAAGATCAAAGACAAGAGAAAAGGAGAGAGAGTGTCCGAGGCCTATGCATGTGCCTCTGCGTGCATGCCATTTCAAGATCAGACAAATTACCAAACAAACAAAGAGCAATTCACATAGTCCTCTTTTTACCCCATTTCCAACTGCACCGGAAGGAGAACAATCTCACAGCAAGAGACTGTGCTTAAAGACCAAATGTCCACAGCATTTTCTAAAATCACAGCATTTTCTAAAATATTTTCAGAGCCACGCTGCGCACTAAGAGGGCTGGAAGTATATTAAATACACGTTCAATTGAATGAGTTTGGCTTTATTGAATGCTGCTTTAACAGAGGGATTTAAAAAAATGCTTTTTTCCTTTTAATGAGGGGATAATGATGATAAAAGCTAAAAGCATTAATAAAACAGTTTTACTTGTATTTTTCAAACAGACTTGGGGTTATTATTATTTTTCCAGGGCATTTATTTCTGTTTGAATCCAAGGCTGAGCGACTGAATTAGCTTGCAAATCTGCGCGGGAGCACCGACCTATGGAGAATCAAAAACTAAAGAATCCTTTCCCGGGTTTTTCAAGAAGAAAAACAATGTGTCCTGGCGATCAGATTGAAGCTAACACCTTGGCTGCGACCAAATTAAAACTTTGGCACTTCACAGAACGGTATGTAATAAAAATACTTACAAAAAGAAAAAAGCAGTTTAATCAAATGTCTTGCGATAAACGGGTGGTGAAAAGTTTGTTTCCTACGCTTGACTGCATCATTTAGCAAAGGCGCCCCCTCCTCCCCCTCTTCGTCTTGGTTTTTTTTTCCGCGTGTCAGTGCAGAGGTTAAACTAGTATTCCCGAAAGTGTTCCCAGAAGAGATAAATCACGCCGCAGAGACGTACAGCGTCAACTCGATAAATCGTCATATCTGACCCTCTTTCTCCCGCGGAACACTACTGGAACAGCCAGGATAAGAGAGGCGTGATCAGGTTTTGCTAAAGGGAAGACCTACGATTTAACTAACAATTCGGAATAACGAATTTACGAACTTCACAAATCGACATAAAAAAGTAAATATTTTGCCACCAGAAACTAATACATAGAAAAACTTAAGTAACTTGAAAGTATATCCTATGCAAACACCGTAAAAAAAGAAATCATCACAATTCGCCATTGTACACCGAACATAATTTAAAATCCCACTCAATAAACCAATGTCACTCGTTGCACTAACACACATAGCACATAATGTGTTTCTATTTCACAGATCACAAAATAGGGCTGAGAGAAAATCAAAACGTTGACAAGCCGCTAATAACATTAGACATTTCTACTTAATAGCGTTTTCTTTAAGTATCTTATTTCGTCTAATCTTTAAATTAGCAGGCTGCTAATTTATATATATATAAATTCTGTGACACTTTACTTTTTTCTTACATCTATTTATTTTAAACTTTTATATAATTAGTGTCATTGATAAGTTGAGTCCCACTGGCATTGTCATGTTCAATCTATTTATTGATTTACTTTTTTCTTATTTTTTATTCTGTATTTATGTGGAAATGTAGGATTGTATAACAATAAGGATTTTATTATATTTCCAGTACATTTTTGATTTTTTGATATTTTTTTTGGAAATACCTGGGCTTCATTTATGGATTCACTTATTTATTCACTTATAGATGCATAAACGCACCAAATTCTTTGCACCGTTTCTCACATTTTTTGGTAACCATAAAAACAACCACACAAATTGTTGACACAAATTTTGTGATTCCAATAATTCATGAATTATTGGTAAAAGTGTCTTCTTCAATTTAATCCTTAAACAAAATTGTAGGGCTTTTAGTTTTAGTGATATTTAGACTAAAATAACACTAGTACAAAGTCATTCAATAGAAATATTTAAATATATGTGTTAAACAATTGAATGGAGTGAAAAAATGATACTTACTGTAATGCTGAAGTTACTCATGCCAAAGTTTTTGCCCGCGACACATTTAGCTCAGTAGGTTATGTGTAAAAATAAAAGGCTTCACCATTGCTCGAAGCCAGTCCCTTCTCTGTTTTCCTTTTCAGCATGGTTCCATCTATCATAACATGTTTAACAAAAAAATTATAAACGAAAAAGGTCATCGTTGTCACCTCGGTTTTTACAGTCAGCGGTAAGCCTTGATATTCGGTGCTGTGATTTCAGATCGGCGCTTCGTGTTAATTTAAAAATAAAAAACAAACAAACATCGCAGATCCATTAACTGGCACCGGGGATAGTCAAGTGATCGGTTGATGCAGTTTGGCTTTGTTAGCCCTGTCAGAGCCATATTTTTAAAACTTGGGAGCAATTCACTGAGAAACGAGATGGGTTATAGCACAAGGAGCTCATTGCCAACCAGAGCGTATTCGCCTACCTGGATCAACAATACATAGAAACAGGAACTAGACAGGAGACAAACACGCATTAACCATGGAACGGCACATAGGCTGAAATAAGCCTGATTTTCCCTGTTATCTACCTTTGGTGTCTTTAGTGCACATACATCAGCCTATGGTAACTAACCAAGTCTAGTTAACGGACGGCATCTCAAGGAATTCCTGACTGGAAGCGCCACGTTAGATCTCTATGAATTACGCCCCGGAGAACATCAGGAAGAATCTATGGATGTATTGTGAAGACTGTGGCTGTGTTTCAGAGTGTAAAATACGGCAGAATCCCGACACATAAAGAAGGCCCAGCACATCAAGGACAGTGAGGTCAATGGAAACAAGCCCGCTGAATGCGAGGTAACAACCGCCTTGGAGGATGAGGAGAAAAACGCTGCACTTTAAACTCTTACAGGCGCTTCTGTGCCTGCTGATGCATTAAGGTTATTGCACAGACCCTCTATCCCCTAATCCCCTAATCTGCTGAAGCCTGAAAATCGCCACTTGCATCTGTCAGACTAAAGGGAAAAGACCGAGCTTCCAACATGTCAACACAGGGCCGGTCACATGACTGCGCCGTCAAACCCCGCCTTGCGACACCTTGTCACAGCATTGGGACACAAGATGTCTCGGTGTAACCTGATGAATGATGTGGACAATTAGGATTTTGCCTGATAATGCCGATTTGTTGAACGGCACCAGGTTGGTTTGATTGTAATGAGGAAAAAGGGGGTGTGCGTGTCAAGGAATAACGACTTACACAAATAATAAAAATTTGGTTTTGAGGAAACTGAGGAGTCTGCTCTACAGCGTCTCCACTCTACACTAGATTGCCTGTTTAAACACTGTAAGCACTGCCAGTTCATTAGGTCCTAACAACACAGATTTTGAGTATCCTGTTGTCACCCTGGTAACAGACCTGTCCTTGGCAAAGAGAACAGTTCCATTGCCAAGTTGATCGGTTTAATTTGTTAATATGGTCAATTTATCCAATTTCTTCTGATTAAGAAGATAATTTGGCTTTCGCTAATGAGCAGATGAGTTCCCACACTGTCATTGAACTCAAAAGAATGGAATCCACAACCTTGTCAACTCAGAGAGCTACAGAGGATGGACTAGTGACAAGTGGGAATGAAAACCCATCCGGAAAATCTTTCACAAACCTTTACCCTCCTCATTGATGAAGCTTATCAGCAGCGGTGGGGATCGGTGAAGTTTTAAAAAAGATGCCGCGCCGGTTTGGATGGGTTTGTGTCATTGTCTTTGTTTATCACCGGTCACCCATTGTTTTGAGAGTGTAAAGAAGGAAGTGGACCTAGAGCCATACCAATGCAGTGGCGACACAAAAAGAGCTTAAGGGGCTTATGGCCGCGCAAGTCAAACCCTGTTCTGATCTCCTTGCTCCTGCCCACCCAGGCGGACTACACCTTGCTGGACCACGCCAAGTCAGCTAGGCCGAGGGATTACGCGGCGACTGGGCGTGTGACACACACGGCTGTTCGGCATGGACTGAGATTAGGGCAGAGCCCAGAGTCCAGACACACAGAAGCTACCAGCTACCACACATTTGATGAGGGAAAGAGTGATAAGAAAAGCTAATAACTCCTAGCAAGTGCTGAGTTTGAGCAACTGCAGACTTTTAATGTTAATCTTCAGGCTCCCTACACTCTTTTTAAGCGGGTGTCCCTAGTGCCTGGGTGTGTCTGCCTGTCTGCCCCTGCACTTCTGATAGACGAAACAGGCCTGAGAAATGTTTTTGTTTGTCTGTATTTAAAACATCAGCCCTAATTGGGGAGAAGGGCTTGAGCCCTGATCAGAGGGAGCAGAGTGAGCCCGAGCGAAAGAGGAAGCACATGGCGGATGAAAGTACGGAGCCCAGCGGGGTGCCTCGTCCCTCTGTCTCGCACAGCGTTCCCCTTGAGCCACAGCTGCCATGTGACAACTCCATGCTGGTGAGAAACGGACGACGTCTATCGGCCCTAATGAACCCGTACCGGGCGCAAGAGGGTGGGCCGTGTTCTCGCAGGGCCGGTAAATATTTGTGACCGCCGTAAAAAGGCCCCCGCCCTGAACCGGACACTGCAGACATGAGCAGACATTCAACCTCTGCCCTCGTTCCGTCGTCTTAGTGACACCTCAAGCAAAAAACGCCTCCTGCAGCTTGCATGGTGAATGAGGTTTGTTCTGAAATGCTATGCCTCGCTCCAGGGAGAGAGAGGGTGGTTACACTTGTAAGGCAAACAATTTGTTCGAGGATAATATCAACAATGAGCACAGTAACCTGTGCTTACGCAGATAACTCATGGCCAATTCCCTCCCTAAGTTTGGATGCAACGACGCAGTTCTAATGGGGAGTAGAAAGCTGCGGACAGGGAGCAGAGCCGAGGACCCCAAGGCTGTGGTGAGATTTCAATGAGGCAGTAGGCATCACAAGCACTCCCAAGAATGAAGGGATTGTGCATTTCACGCCTCATTGAGTCCACAGAGGACAGTACTGCGGATCACGTTGTGGTATGGTTTAGGCAACATAGTCAAGGAATGACCAGGTCGGCTTGGTTAAAATAATATAGGCCTATTCCTAATTCTGAGCAAATCATAATCCAACGGTGCCGATTTAAGGATTATAGAACATAACTAGTTCGGAAAAGCACTGCAAGACGACTGTGTAATATTAGCCCGGTTACACTTCTATATATATATATATATATATATATATATATATATATATATATGTGTGTGTGTGTCTCTTATATTGAGTTATTAC
>JAOVYW010008177.1:0-10339 GCA_025775045.1 Hiodon tergisus
CTCAGAAATTTCATATATATATATATATATATATATATATATATATATATATATAATGAACTTATTTTCTTGAGGGTAAAAAAAGTGCTATTTTATTACCAAGTAAATCTCCGGCATGCTCCCCCTTGTGAGAAACGACGGGAGAAGGTGGTAGTGACTGTAACCTCTTGGTTTTCTGTTAAAAGAACCACAAAAAAGCCATGTTGTAAAACGGGATCAGGTGACAAGAGAGGTTATGTGTTTTTGTGTGTTTTGTTTTTCTTTGTTTCTTTATTTCCCCAGCTTTGTTTTATGCAATGTTTCTAAGGACTGTTCACAGTAGGTACTCTTTTGTTTAATTAATGCCATTTGGAGGACAGGATTTGGAGATAGCTGTGTGAAGTTTCCCTTTTTATTTTTTTGTTTTTTTTTATTTTATTGTCAACGTCGTTATTGTTCTTTTAAATTCAGATTGTTTAACTTGGCCTGCTCTGTGTAATCGTGCATATGTAGATGGAGCTGTGGTCTGTCTCTTATTTGTCCATTGTTTGTGTTTGGGTTTTAGTACTTGGATGTAAGCCAAAAAAACAGCAATTGGAAATAAAGTTTTATAAATAATTTAAATAGTAAAATCTGAGTGAAAATGGGGCTTCTTAAGTGACGGTTCGTGCCTGTCCATCTGTGGCCTAATTTTCTTGTTTCTTCCACAGTGTTAGTTCTCTGTCGTTTACTCTATACAAGACACATCACTTTTCAAATAATTCACGGATGAAAGTGTTACATTAGCAGAGGAGCCGTGTCAGTCCCTGCTGGCAGTGGTGAGATGTAAACACCAGAAAAGGAACAGGTGGAGACCCTGTCAGTAATGGACCTAAACCAGGAATTCCTGTTGATGTTGAGTTTGGCTGAAGTTCTAAACGAGTGCATTGTGACTTTTCTTTCGGGTTTCTGCAGAAGAGAAAAAAACATTTATAAATATTCTTTGGTTTCTGGCACAATCCTACCCCCATCTGGCTGAAAACGTTATAACTGAAATGCTGGAGGTTGCTGGTGAAGATTGAAATATTCTCTATTTTGTGTTTATTTAGTTGTGATATGAGTGAATTGTAACGCAGAATTCAGAAATATATGTAGCAATGCATTTTATTGTCTCTAGTGGGTTTGTACTTGTTAAAGGTCGGTATGTGGTTATATCCATTGCTTGGATACCAAACCACATGTGTTGCCTGGATACAGCCAGTTAAATACAAGAGCTTTTAAAAAAAAAAAAAAAAAAAAAAAAAAACTTGGTCTCTTATAGTATCTGGAAATAAAAAGGGTGTTATCTTTCAAACCTGATCAAGACAGCGTCACTATGAGAACTTGAGGAATCTGTCTATGTGTGTGTATTTTCTGAACAATGCCTAAAATGACAGCAGAGAAATGACCCTTATCGAGAAGCGAAAGGTAGGTGACGTGCATATTACCCTGCTTTGCCTGCAGCAGAGGTTCCTAGACACCGACAGCCACTTGTCAACAGACTCCTGATGGCTTTGACTGCTAGCGCACGTAAGATTTCACTACGTTTAACGACATCGTCTTTCAGCTGTACGCGGTGATGCAAACAAAGGCTGAATGAATGTTCGACATGCAACACGTCTGGAACAACAAGGGTCCTCCCCACAGAACGATGGACATCCACTAGGTTTGGTCTCCCGCTAACGTCTGAGACAGGCCGGTTATACATACTGGCTCCTCGGACGGGACTCGCACTATGCTTTTTCAACTACCAAATGTCTGGCATGGCCATATAAAATGGCATATTATAATTCTCAGTGCTGCCTCTTTCCAGTTTACAAACAAACTAAACATGCAGGGTTTCTCATTAGGGTTCTATACTGAGTACTTCTTGAAACTTAATGATTTTAAAGAAATTCAATCTTTATACTTTAAAATACAAAATTCCATCACAGGTACCATTGGAAAGAAAACAACTATTCCGCTCAAATCGAATAAAAGGGCTTGAGAGTGTTTGGGATATTTTTTAACTTATTTATTACTGAATGCATTTCATAAAAAGAACAACACGAGCTGATCACATCATTCATTTATTTATGAAGTACAGAGTAACCTGGATTTTCTAAGTTTCTGGTGATAAAAAGAAGCATTTGGAACATTTTGGACTTTTGGAAACTGAGTTGGCACCAGTGGGGCTCTCAGACAGACTTACTGTAAAGCTCAGCATTTATGATAAGATAAAACCAACTGAGTGGCTTGCTGAGGATAGCCACCCAGGAGAGTTCTTATTCAACAACTGAGAGTTAAATGGTGCTTTAGGTACAAAATACATGTGCCCTGGAAAATCGTCCCAGAAATGTGGTCGCCTTGAATTCCACACAGCACCGACTCATCAGACGAGGAGTTGCAGCATTTTCAATATACACAACCTCTGGTTATTATTAATATCATTATTATCATTATTATTATAATTAGTAGTAGTAGTAGTAGTAGTAGTAGTAGTAGTAGTATTGTATTAAAAAACTATTCGCGTGATATGCATTTTCGCCCCTCGACAGTTTGGCGAAATTGGTTGAATTGGATTTTCCCAACTTTTGTAGTTTCATTTAATGACCACTAGATGACAGTAAAGCCCGAAGATATAAAGCTGTTCATATATTGTTTGTCTTCACGGTTCTTCTGAGCTGACAGCATGATTTTAACCCTGAGACGCCATTAATCTGAAATTAGAGTTGTATTACTAGCCTGTGTTTCCCCCTCCCTGTTTTATTGTAATGTAACGTAGACACATTATTGTATATAGTAATTATGGCTCATTAGGGGAATTTCTGTAAATAGTTTAAGACCCAGATGACAGCTCCTCTATACAATCTATTTTACTATATTGCTTTATCCTGTTCCTCCTCAACCTCATTTGGTGTGAGGCTTGTAGGGTGAAACAGGTTGCTCAGTTAGTGCCTTGACACTAGGATGTGAGACAGGTTCTCATGGAAACGGCCAATGAGCTAAAAAGGGAGGATGTTGGAATGGTGAAGCTGTGTCAGGCAGAGGCCATAGCACAAACATCTGACCACCCCTACCACTCTGTCAAGGGTAGAAAAAGTGTTTGTGCTGATTTTTTAGAATTTGGGTGTAATAAAGATAGAAAAGTCAGAGACAGGTTGCACACACTTGGAAGAGCACCGCCTGGGTTGGGGTTGGTTAAATCAGCAGGGCTTGGCCACAAACAAACATCTTCCAAGGCTTCCCGGGTGCCTGCAGAAAACAGTAATGTCAAGAGAAATATCCCTGTCCCGCAATTGGTGCTTTACCTCTCTAATTAGCCTGCAGAGTTTAAACTGGATGGGTGGCTTGAAGACAACTAGGTTTGGAGAAGATTAGTTCTACTCCCCGTATGCGGCGGTGCGGTACGGTTCGTAGGGACAAGCCGAGATTATGGGGATAGGCCATTTGGGGAGAAAATGCAAAAATTATTGTTGATCCCCCTCCTCGATCCTGTTTAGATCAACAGTAAAGATTTTCATCCCACAACCAAACAGTAATCATTAACAGGTTTATGAGCAATCTTGAGCTTATATAGCTTGAGCTTATAATTTTAAATGTGGGTTGTGTGTTAGCGATGACTTGCAAAGGACATAAACAGGACGTTTGCCCAATCCTTTTCTGGACGGACAGTATATTTTCTATCTTTGGAGTGAACACTTCATGCAATACAATAATATACAATTCATAATAAGATGCAGCTTTACAGACAATATTTCTGAAGTGTTAGACACCAGATGTAGAACAAGCCTGAGGAGAACAAACAATCAGTAGGCCTCTCCGTTTTATTCACGACATTCGGTCTAGATCAAAAGAATGACATTATGTGTCAGTCCTTTTGTGGCCATCTACTTATATCGAGGATATGAATTCATCCTTTACATGACCAAACTCTGCATATTCACAATGTTCAAAACAAAGTGTACTTCGGTGGTAAATGGTTAATTTCTGTTCACGTATGGCCCCTGAACTTCGATTGTATCGGCCAAAATGTGACCGTAACAGCAGTTTTAATTAGAGAGTGACAGTAATTGTTTGCATTCTGAGATGGTGACTGGTTGCAAAATGTATTTTTTTCCCATCATCAATTGGTTAACACAGGACTATAGCACCAATAGGTGTTACCGATTCCAGACTACTTCCCCCTGTACACACTAATGTACTTTTACTCTAATTTCAGTTTCCTTCTTGGCCAAGCTCTACTGTTTAGCTCCTGTCAGCCACTTTCAGAACAGAGTTCTTTCAAGTAAGGGGGGCTCTCGTGAGTCAATATCACTCCTTTGACAGAGTGCAGGAAGTTACAAGTTTTGGGTCATGTGACAGAGCACAGGAAGTCACAGATTTGGGCTGTGGTGCATTTGGGTTGTGCGCATCTGAGCAGACGACCCTCTCAGTTCCTCAAAAATCTCTCCACATTCGACAGTTCACACCAATAAAAATCCCCCCCAAAATCCCCTGGCACCTCTCTCTGTATTCCAAGGTCCCTGGAACCGCACTGGTCAATCTGCTGCGGTGCTACAGGTCACTGGGGTAACGCTTCTTTCTCCTGGAAACCGATGCTTCTCCTCTTGACCATGGCAGTGCGGTGGGATTGGCTCCTGTTGTGTAACACAGGCCACAGCCCACACAGCTCCATTAGTATAACACAGGGGGCTTTTAACACTGAGGTCTGTCCAAGCCCCCTTTGGAAAAAAAAAATGCAAGAGGACTAGACAGTCCTCTGTGGATTTGGTCTTGTGGGCTGCCAAGGACATGGATTATTCCCCCAAAAAACGCAATTGTTCCTATTTGCACAATACATGTGACCTGGCTCAGGGTGCGTTTTCACATCTGACCCAGCGTGACAATTCTGAAAACAGGTGTTCTTGCCCACACCCGGCCTTATGGGTAAGCTGACTGATCCCACTTTTGCCTCAGGCACGTGTTGCGATTAGTAATCAGCCAAGGCAATGCTTTAATCCAATTTTTAGGATAATCCTTGGCTCGGGGTGAGGGACACCTATTGGGGCAACTGGAAAGAACATTGTAAGGCGCGCACCTCTACCAGGGTTCTTGTCACAGGAAATTGCCCAGATTGCACAGGATAGTTAAGCTTCTGATTTGCAGTAAGGATGAAAAGAAGGCGGACAGGTTATTCTTTCTGTTCTCCTAAGGTGAAAACGCATGATGGTCCTGATTGTCATCCACTACTAATTTGGCACAGAGTATCTTTCTGATCATTGGTTACTTTTTTGAACTGGAAATGTTCAGAGGGCGCCCTGGCCTTGCTGTGAAGCTCAGTGTTTAACGTTGAAAGTGAACTCCACCCATGACCCTGAGACCCTGAGGCTCCACCCAAAGGCTGCCTGGAGTTTGACCCTTGTTTCAGAGGGAGACAGACAGAGAGGGCGAAGGCTTGTTTTAAAAGGATGGAGTTAAAGGATGTATGAATTATTTCTCACAGGTGAATTATGCATGGGTGTCGCCACCCCCCCCCACCATGTTTGTTTTTATTCCTTATTCTGTTTCCTCCACCTGCCTCACTCTGCTGCTGGACTACTGTCTCTGAGAACACTCAACCCGCCATAAATCATTCAGGTTCCAAGGCATAACTGGGCCAATGAGGGTGCAGCTAGTGCATCTGGGGGGGGGGGGGGGCGCTTTCAGGGATGTGAGGCGCTCGATGCCTGTCATCCACGCCTCCAATGTCACCTTGAAAACTGAAAACGCAGCCCTTGAGAGGCTAGTGATCATCAGAAAACACGTGAAAATCTGACAGTGCAAGAAATGCGTACAACAAGCCTGAAAGGTGATGTTATACCATGCAAGTTTATTCTGGCTTTAAAAAGCCAACTTGTATCCATACTAGAGCAGTGCATAAGTCAGCACTGCATTCTGCTGTTACATCACAAGACCAAACAATAAAATCCACACTTCTGTGAAGTATCTCTTTGTTTTTTTTACAGCTGGTTTAGACTAGAACAACGGGGCAGCAGATGATATTTGGTGGAGTTTACAAGCAGGATGGACTAGCTGGACCTCTTAAAGGATTGTGCTTTTTCTGCAAACCTTTTTTCCTAAAGCAAACAATAGTGTTAAAAAAAAAAAAATTTAACAGATAAGAAGGCTGAGAAAAAAGAACAGAATGACATTCACAGGGAGACAACATCTCAAGGGACACTGGGAAAGACAGCAGTCGCCTTGTGTGCCACTTAATTACGGAGCCACAGCGCAGGCAACAATTTACCCTCCACGACAAGCAACCACTGAAGGATTCTATTTTAACGGCCCAAAAACGCCCCAGTTGTTAGTATTTCCCTTAACCCGTGAGCCTTGTTGCCATTCTACTATAAGCCCAGAGAAAAATGTAACGCTACTCAAAGATGGGACAAGGGGTCGGGTTGTCAGGGGTTCAGGCCAAACATGAAACCTTCAGGTTCATCCATGTCGTAAATTTTGTGGTACAGGGAAGGGAGCCCAGTCCCCAGCCATGTTGCTGTCTCACCATATCACTGTATACCCTTGAGAGAGCAGGAGCTTGTTTTTTAGGAAAAGGTTACCATGGGGATGACTGATGATTCATTGACTGGAATATACGTTGAATTAAAAGCCGTATCGCTTTTTTTTGTTTTCATGCATGGTTTGTTCTTCTTAAGAATTACTCATTCTTAAGAAGAACAAAGCGAGGGAAATATGTCTTTGACCGGCATGGTTGAACACAATGATGAAAGTGTTTTACTATGTCACAATGGTCCCCAACCCTACCCACCTCCCTTCACATCCTAATTAGGATTCCTCTGTCAGGAGAAAACCTATTGTTATTTTAGTATTCTTATTATTATTCTTTTACCACAGGAGTCTATGGTAGCCCTAAGAACCGTATGGCAAAAAGTTGTGAAATTTGGCACACTGAAACTACAGCCCAATAGTAACTACCACACCAAAAGTGTCCCACGTAAGCCCATAGGTGGCGCTACAGGCCACCCCCGATTTGTCAATTTTCAAAGTGCTGCCATTTCCAGGCCATTGGTCCAAACATTCTGAAACTTTGTACACCAGCCTTATTTCTCATAGGGAACAAAAAAGCCTATAGAACCCATAAAGGCCACCATGTTGGATTTTTCTGTACAATAAACATTTGTCCAAAAGTACAAAAATCTTCTCCACATGTCAATTGACTTGAAATCCGGTGGGTATGTGTTGGATACATGTCTTCAATTTGTTACTTGAATGAATACAATAAAAAATGGCTGAAAGGTGCGCATTTATGTAAATGTCAACATTCTCTCAATAAATCTAATGCCATTTTGACTAATGTTTATTCCAACCTAACAGGCTTTAAGATGACATCACTCTGAAGTACTGTGCAAAATGTCACCTTGATATGTCACAAGATAACAGAATTACAATTTAACTTTATTTATCGCTAACGCTAAAATAATGCTTTACAAATCCGCTAGTCATAAAACTGATACTTTGTATACATCTGTGGGATACATTTCTCTACCACGTCAATTTTGAAACTGTTCGCAAACGTCGAGAGGAATCCACCACTGCCGCTTGCAGCTATGTTTTGAAGAAAAGAGTAGTTTCTCAAACTACTAGGGACTGTTATGTTGAACGATTTCAATGACATCTACCTGGTGGGCTAGCTGCCATAGCAGCAGTTGTTGGTTTCCTTGGTAACTTAAAAAAGAAAATGTATTCTAATATGCTAATTCAAAATATTGATATACTACAGCGTTATACTTTTTTTATTAACTCACTGACATGTTCACTTTCAACAGCAGTCTTACTGATTTCCGGTGAGTTTTATTTCGCTTTGTTTGAGGTTATTAAGTGATTTGCTTCATAGTGTGATTTTACCCATAAAATCTTGCAAAGTCTTGAGGACAATTTGGTGTCTTTGACAATTTCATGTGCCCGATTTCCCTGCAGCCCGGGGTCCCTGGAGAAAAGCTGCAGTTAAAATACCTGTCTCTCTGGCCTTTCCCTCAGTCTCAAATAAACTGTCACTGCTTATACGTGTCTTTCTGAAAGCCTACTACGAAAAAAAAATGTCACTTTTCAAGACATAATTATCACAGAAAGGTTCGTTTGTTCTGCTATCTTTTGTACCATCCGCAGATGGTTACAGGCAAGCATTGCCGACCCTTCTAACTCGTTTCTCCTGTCATGTCTTATCTAACTTGTATGATTTCAATTATTTGGACGTGTCGCGATTTCACACCAGGTAAAACTTCTAGAGTCAAATTCTTATAGCTTTTTATGAAGCACAATCATAACTAAATGATTTGCGTCTTAGTCTTGAAATAACGGGTAAATTAATTCGCAGATACTGCACATATACGTGGAGCCATCTCGTTAAATACTTCATCATTTCCTGACGACAGAAAAGCAAACTGAAGGCTGTTGAGCTCCCCGTAATACAGAAGGTTCAGGCATTTGCTTTCTCGTGTGTTGTAGGAATGTCACGTTTCCAAGACACAGCGGCCGCTAGAGGGCGGAAGTTGTATAAAACCTGTAGCCCACTCCGGCTTTTGTTCAAGACAAATTTAATTGCCTTCTTATCGGCTTTCATTGACACGTGCCTTATCGAGCTGTTAAAAACGTTTACGTTTGTAATTCAGAAATATATTCCGTTCAAATGTGTGTATTTCTGGCGTTTTTTTTCTGTTGGATTTTATAAACAAAGCATCGCGCTCCATCACAAACATTAGGAAGATAGTTCCATATGATTTAAATTAAAAGTGCAAAAGACCTTCCTATTTATTGAAAAAAGTCTCAGTCTTAACATATAGGTCTACTCTCCCTCACCCCCTCCCCTCCCCTCCCCTTTCCTCTCCTCAACCCACACACACCCCTGTGTATTCGTGTAAGACTCGAGGTAAAGGGAGGTAAAGACGAGTGCGTTGTAAATAGCCGCATCCTGCAGAAGCACGTGTGGAGCTACCGCGCTTCTATCGTTTACTGAAAACAAATGTCCAGGAAATGCTCTCTAAATCAAATGAACGATCGCACTGTTTAAATGACTCCACGCCGCCTGAAGGTAACGTTACAAGTGAAAGAGAAAATGCACAGACAGACGCGAATCCTCTATGCCTCCACGATGCCGCTGCGAGTGGTGAGCTAATCACCGAAGACCACAGAAGGGACACCATCTGCTCAATTTCGCGTTCGATTGGCAAAAAGGAGTTTGAGGAGTCCGACCGAGCAAATTGTGTGTCGTATTTTTAGAGCAGAACACATTGTATATGGATCGGTGCTATTCGTACATGTGTTTTAAACAGTTTGTTACGTTTTAGCTCAGTGTTCAGTGCATAATAATTGTTTTTATTAGTAATGTTTGGATGATGGCGGAGGTACAGACTACCGAAACTGTAACGGGACCTTTGCTAAATCCTACAGTTACACCTGTACACGTCGTGACAGAAAGAGCAGGTTTAAACAACAGTGACGCCGTGCTTCCTCCGTCCGGCACCCGGGCTTTCTTGGACGTTGCGGCGGCTGCAGTGCCCACCGCTCACCCCGGTTTCGGAACCGGTGTCGTGTACACAAATGGAAGATTTAAAGAGCACAACAGTCCCAGGATCGGCTGCAGCAGCCGAGATAATTCTGCCGAGAGGAATCAGGGCGGTGTTAACACACCTTGCGGCATTATGAAGGTAGGGTTGTTTTTCTGTAATGTTTTTTCCCCCGTGTCAAACTCACAGAAGAACGAATGGCTGCTCGAACATTAAGATGCATGACAGGATAGAAAACGGGGGAAAATGGACCGTAAACTGTTTTTGGATCGTATCAATTTAATTGGATGTCGCACGCTGCATTATTTACAACCATAGGTTACGCATAGCCAGTGATTTTATTTGTTCGCACCGACCTACTCAGCACATAGACAACGATCTGGAATATAGATTTAATGGGGACGTTAGAAAGTTGTCTGTGTGTTTTTTTTCTTTTTCTTTACCATTTTTGCTTTCGGTCCCTCAATATAGGTATACTCGAACTGAGAAGAAAGTAGGCATACACAGTAAGCTACCTCAGCATTAAGATAATTTTATTTGAATTCTGTAATATATTTATTTAGGTCTGATACCTCCCCCTTAATCTGTTGTGTTGTTTATGGGAGTTGATAGAAAAGAGAGGTAGCTTTTCACCGACAGAAATATACGTGACCCGAATGCTGTGCACTTTTATTAAAATTTTTAAAATTTTTATTTACCTTATTTGCAATGCACAATACTATTTAACTGCAGTGTCAGTGCCGAAAGCATAGGAGCGTTTTTGATAGGCATCATAGGATATCAGTTGACTCAGGAATTTGAGGGAAAAAGACAGCTTT
>JAOVYW010008178.1:0-13302 GCA_025775045.1 Hiodon tergisus
ATATATATATACTTTATTTTATTTGGATGTTTTCATATATCATATATATATGATATATGAAAACATCAAATCTGGACGGTGTAAAGCAGGCATGTAAAACTGCAAGCGCAATATTGTGTGAACACTTGGTGTTTAGGAAAAGGTTTTTCTTAGAAGTGATGACGGCGGCCTCGGCAGCTTGTGTTGAATACATGATGAGCGATGTTTAATTGGGCTGGCGGTGAGCCGTGTCAGCTGCCCCTCCCCACAGCTTGCGTCTGCACTGCTTGCAGTCTTCAGTTGGAGTTGGGTCTCTCCTCGCCGTCTGCTGCTGGCAAATACATGAAAGCCGTGGCAGAAAGGAAGAGGAGAAAAAAACACCCCATTCGTTTTTCCGACAGCTCCGCAGCCGTGTCGAGCACAGCGAGCGCCTCCCGTTTTGCCCCGTTCCTCCCTGAGTGGCGCTGGCGTCACCTCTCTGTGATGTCTCTGGTGGCTGCTAGTCACCCAGTGCCCAGGTTTCGCCATTTCAGCCTCCTACTTGTGGACCAAGCCGGCTGTTGATACATGAGGAGCCCTGGAAGTTGCCGCCCATTGGATAGGGATTTTTTTTCCCATCTCTCTGTCCGTCTTTACATTCTGCTGCGATGGCGTCCCACTGGTGTTTGTGAGAAAACGGACGGCATTCGCATTTTACGCATTTTACCTCCTGCATAAACCTTTTCACGATTATATTAACTTATGCTTGTTGCCTTACCTTTCTGACTTTCACCTCGCAGCTAAAAACCTCTGCTGTGACAGTATAGGCCTTTCTCTGAGGAGCCTGGGTTCTGGGTTGCTAACATGGCTATTTCTTGCTGGGTTGGTTTAGCATACCTGATAATGCGGTTGTAGTGGGTTTGGTGGTGGGTGTCTGTTTAATTGGCGTAGTTTTTCTTGGGGTCCACCAAATGGACAAGGTCCCCCCTGGGTTCCCTCCTACAGGCCTCCTACAGCGAAGGCAGCCTTGGCAGGCGGGCCCTCTCCGAGCGTGCCTAATGGAGGGCTGTGATCCATGCAGCTTCAATTCCACGTCTGGCTAATCATGTCACCGGGCTCGTTCCAACAACCCCTGAGCTGTTGTGCAAAACGGTCACCTTCTCCTATTTTTACGGTTTTAGTGAAGTCGGCGTCTGCCTGGGTCGTGAGACGCCTGCTCTCCCACACCCCCCAGAGGGCACCCCCAGGCCCGCTCTCCCCTGGGCCCTGCATAGAAGACTGTATGTTAATTATTTAGAGTGTGTTTATTTTCCAGGGGTTATTGCTGCCCAAAAGGGAATGAAACAGAGTCTGTTTTCTTTGCTGATATTCCCCAACTATACCTGTCTAGCATCCTAAGCTGAGGTAGACAATTCTCAGAACACTCCAGGGAGCAGCTTGCACACAGAGAGCCTTAAACCATGCTTGCCTGACAACATGCCCCATGGCGGATGTTCCCAAGTACAAAATGTTGCTCCTCTGGCGATATCCCACTACAACAGAGAACGTGCAAAGCTACCTCAGTTCTCTTCAGTGAAGGACCTCATCTGAGGTATGGGATCGCGCATTTCATATTTCAAAAGCGGTTTTGAAATATTCAGTGTGATGTCGGCGACCGCACATGCTGATATAGTGCCTTTCGAAACGGTCTCATTCTTTTTTATGTGTGCGTTTTTCAAATGTCTCACTTGGTGGTGCTGGGCACCTCAGGCAATATCCCCCGCTCAGGGAGCCCAAATTACCTCGTAATTGTTGTGCTCCTCCTCGCAATGGGACACTTTGAATGATGTGCTAAAGAGCACCCCCATCTTCAGGATTTCCCAGGGACAAACTCTCCCAACAGCTTTGTCAAGGCAAAGGATTTCATCACCAGCAACAAGCCGGCATCCTTTCAGCAAGGCTACGGCTCTCACCACTGGAAAACAGGAGATATGGGGTTAAACTGACGCAACCTTGTCTGAAATTCTAACAAAGACTGCATTCAAATGAAATGTTAATTAAAAAGAAGGGCCGTATAGCTAGGCACACGTGTACAAAAATAGCCCATCAAATGTGATTACAGATAAGGTAAGGTAGATACCTGAAATGCTACCTTTGCTAGCACAGAAACACTTTATTTTTTGTTTGTTTGTTTGTTGTTCTGGCTACGAATAAATATGACCCGGGAAGCAGAAATAGCGGCTTTTCATTTATAATCTGGCATTCGGTTGGACAGAACCTTTGGATGGAGGGGTCGAATGGGCGAAACCCTACTCTGAACGTAAAGCAGCGGAGATGCACAAGCCAAATCTGACACCTCATCGCTGCAGCTTGTCAGGTGCTGAGTCTTACAGGAACAAGAAAATTTGCCGGAAGTCCGGAAGACACAAACCCAGATCTCCTGGGATCTTTGATGAATAAGTTCATTTAAACTCTTATAATATTGTATTCTCTTGGAAGTGTTTTAAATGTTGGGTAATTTCTGTACCAACACATACATGATAGCGCTACAAAGCGCTTTTCTTTCCCAAACGTCAGCGCAGCATAATGCATCATTTAAAAGCCGTAAATCAGACAGATTAAGTGCAATACCTTATCCTCTCACTACAAACGTATTGCATTTAATAACTACCCACTTCCCGGTCCATCAAGTTGTATGGTAATGCCTAAGGAGATGTTTTGCCTCAGCGCTAGCATTCCCCAACATTAGCATTTTTCAGAAGGAAATATGGAGGCCTTTCAAAATATAGACACAATTTAAGCTTTTAAAGACTTCAGAGGCACTTGACAATTAAATATCCGGCATTGTGAATGGAGTTATTTCTCCTTCCATTGTTCTCCTAGGAGCAGGTCACCAATTTATCTGAAAGGCCCCTTATTACAGCCATTGTCTTTGTTCCCCCTGGTGGTTTTCATGGTACTGGTAGCTGTCTTATAATAATAATAATAATACTGTATGAACTATTTATTTGGGATTACTGAGAAGTCCCATAAACAAACACTGTCACCGCATTTAAACTGCATATTATCGCTTTGTGCTTTTTTCTCTAGAAGCAGCTAGCTCGTCTAGCTCGATACATGGTTCCTTTTTTTATTCCATTTCAAATAGAAACTTAAAATCATTATGTTTAAATAAATCAAATTTAAAAATTTAAAATCAGAACGTGAATAAGTCTAATTAATTTCCAACTACTTGGTATTACATACCAATATCACCAGTAACGTGATTCAGTCATATTGTGACAAACTGTACATTTGAACCATATACCTTTATTGTCAAAACAAAAAGAGTTCAGTTCACACAAGAAATGATAACGAAAGTTAATTACTGGTGATTCAAATGTTAAGTTATTTACGTGTATGGATAAAAATATTGAGCACAATATGCTTCACATGGTAGTATTTTCAACTGATTAACAATTTAGTTGATAAATAATACATCATTAGAGGTAGAAGATAATGCATTTTTTAAACAGTTTTGATTAAAATGAATTAATCATTGGTTTAATCTGTATTTTTCTCCATTGGCAAATTAATTTTAAAATTTAAGTTAAGTTGTGTTCATGGCATGTTCCTGGTGCTGTTCAAGGGAGCTTGTCACACAGAGATTATATTTAACCCCAAGACCAGCAATGTGTTGGACACATTTTTAGGTGTTATTATGTTTTTGGTTAAGCCAACTCCAGTATCTTGGGCAACGTACCAGACGACGTCTTAGAAATGTACGCAATTTATACAGCTGGATGTGGATTTTGTAATTAATTACAAAAGACTGTGCTAGGATTTGAACTCGCAACTTTCTGGAGAAAGACAATTCCTTAACCACCGCCCAGATACTATAATTACTGGGTTTGAAAGTAGAAAACTGGTCTTTTGCAGTTAATACAGTAATCTAGCCATTGTGTTTCCACATCAACTCTCTGATGATAGAAATGACCATTTCCTTTACAATCCATACATCAGTGCCAGTGTTACAATAAAGCTCCATTCTACATATATATAAATATAAATATTCAGTGAAGAAGCAGCGTTGGCAGTGCAGGAAGTAAAATGTTCTCCACGAATCAAGATTACTTCAGAAACGTGGAAAGCAATATTCCGTAGCTGGACAATATAAGAATAGTGGAGTCTTCAGAGGTTGACTGAGTAGCTTTCTGAGGCAGAGAAATAAACTGACGGTGCTTGATAAAGGCACAGATACTCATTGTAGCTGGGCAAAAGAATAATGTGTGTTTAACAGACAGTGAACGCCCCCATTTTTATCTGAAAAAATGCATACCATCCCTGAGAAAAATCCAGCAACCGGCAAATTATTCTGAACAGGAGATAAAATTGCAAAAATGGCCGTTTCTTAAAATGCAATCCTATGCAACCTGAACATGATGTTTAATGTGCTATGCATTCATTTCACTTTGATATGGACTTGGTGTTAACTAAAAGACAGCAAAACATCACTGATCATTTGGTAAGAAAGACTATTTTCCATGGACTACATTGGCATGAAGGCTTAAAAGAAGCAGATTGATGATTTGAAATAGTGTGAAGAAGACAAACATGCAAGTCATTCAGAACTATATGTTAGTCCCTTTGCAATTCAATTGTGTAATTTAATCTTTTCAATGCGATGGATAATTTTTTCAGAAAAGGGTAGAAACGGGCCTGAAAGATTGCAAATAAATGTGTTTTTTATTTATTCATGAATTCTTTTTTTATTTTTATGCATTTGTTAGGAGACAAGGAGCATGCATTTAAAATGCAACTTCTTGAGATGTCAGGAACATAGCAGGTGCCTTGGGCAAAAGCAATGAGGGGAATCCAATTGAAAAGCAGCATGAGCCCATTCCACACAGGTGCAGTCACAGCATTGCTGTCTGCTCCCACACTGACGTATTACACAGGTAAGGTGTTGTAGATGATCAATAACTGCCAGAGAAATCGACACCAGGTCAGGAGAAAATAATAAGAAAATGCCGTTAGAAAATGGAAAGAATGTCAAGCAGTCATTGTCCAACATGCCCCAAAACTAGATTAATTAATTCATAAAATGAGGGTGATACAGACATATACTTAGTAGCAAGTTTATTAGGTACGTCAACCTTATCACAAAAAGGGATCGCTCCGACAGACAGTGAGTCACGTGTCCGTAGCTTGCTATATAAAGCAGGCAGATAGGCATCGAGGCATTCCGTTACTGTTTGATTAAACGTTAAAATGCCCAAAAAGAGTGACTCAAGCAACTTAGGGTGTGACAAGATCATCATGCCAAGCGTGCCAGTTCCAGCATCTCAGATTCTGGCCACCTTCCTGGGCTTTCCACGCGCGACAGTATCTAGGGTTTACTGAGAATGGTGGGACAAACAGAAAACATCCAGTCAGTGGTAGTCCCGTGGGTAAAAACAGCTTGTTGAAGAGAGAGGGCAAAGGAGAATCACAACAACAGTGATGTCTAGAACAGTTGGCGAACAGTGGTGTGTAGAACAGTGGTGAACAGTGGTGTGTAGAAGTGTTGTGAACAATAGTGTGTAGAACAGTGGTGAACAGTGGCTTGTAGGGCGGTATCCCAGAACACCCGTTAGTCCATGTCACGGATGGGCTACTTCAGCAGACGACCACACCGGGGTTCCACTCTGCTGGATGCACACGCAAGGGGTATGTCCCTTTCCGACAGCACTGACACCCGCAGGCGGTGGAGAGAATCTCACCCACCCAACTGTGCACAGCGCTGTGCTCTCCCAGCCACAATCGGAAAATGACATGGTTTGAGCCTGCGAAATCCCGATTGTGCGCTCAGTCTGAACTCGGGAGAACACCTTTTCCAACTGAACCACTAAGGAGGCCTGCTTCTCCGATTTAACCGCCTTTAAACATGGACAAAAACACATTTTCACCAACCCCTTGTGTTTGGGGAAGAAATCACAATACAAACAAGCAAAAGATATACACACTTATGATAAAGATAAAAAAACACTTCTGGAGATTTGTTGGTTCTTAAACTCTTAAGTCTTTCATTAGCGGGCAAGATTTTGATCAAGATTTTGTTTCGTTTATTCCCCATCAGCTCTGAAACGTAATATAGAAACATTTAATGGATATCTGATGCAAAGGGCCTCCAAAAAAAATAAAAATAAAAGAGACTTCTTATTCTTAAAATCAATGTCAAATTCCATTACAGCTGATCTCAGCGGAAGGCACTGTAGGAATTAAGGGGTTCTTTTTTATTGTTATTATCCTTGTCTGTTTCCGTCTATCTTCAGTCTTGTTGTGCAACCACAAGACCTCTGTCACAAATAAACTTGGATTGCTTTAACGAATCAAAAAATATATATATATATATTTACCTCTTTCTCAATCAAATTGCTATGCCAAAGATGCAGCATCTCCAGATGCTGATGAGACACTTTTTTTATTTTTTTGGCGGCAAACATTAAAATCTTTCCTTTGCACTTTTTTTATCCTTTCTTTGTGTAATTTTTCTTACATCCCAAGACAACAGGAATACGTGCAACTGTCAACAGGATAAGATTTACATAAACATCAAACTAGCTTTATCTCTGGCTGTCAAAAAGCACTTGAGATTTGCTCACATGGCATTTGCATACAAAGGTTCTAATTGTGTCAAGACAATTGCAATTGGGATGAAACTTTTAAAAGTCTTTAATGCCTAGTCTGTTTTCTTATTTTCTTATTACATTCAGACGTCAATTAAATAAAAGCGTCCCTCCTTGATTTTAACAAATTTGCAGTTAGATGTCGTTTGATGATAGACAGGAACATAGGAATTCGTATTTGGGCACGTTTCAGATATTTTGCAACGTGAAAACAGATGCCCAAGATGTAATTAGCAGATGTTTCTGCTAATTGAGTAGATAAAATGTCTCCAATTAAAAATTCGTATTAATCTTGGATGTACCAATTTGTAGAAATTTCATAGTTGCAATGCAGTCCCCACTACGCATACCTTGGACATTTTTTGTCAATCCCATTCAGTTAAAATATTCAGACCATGGCGTTCCAAACATGCGAAAACAAGTCCTAGAAGGAATCCATTAAAAACTAAAAGATAGGCTTCGGAATCCCTCAAGACCTTGTACACCTAAACAACAACGCAGACTGGATCTGGTTCTACCAAATAGCCTGATTACAATGCAATAAGTTAAATGTGGGTGTGTTTCCGTCAAGCGTATCAGCATCTCCTCTAAGCCAAAGTCGCTCACCAGAGAGAAGGTATTACAGGGCATCGAGAAAGATTAACATCACAAAATGACACTTTGGTTTTGGGAGAAGCAACATGATCCTTACATCTTCAAAACAAATCAGAAGTAATAAGGTGGGTGCTAAAACCATCCAAAGTAAAGAATGTTTTTAAATACATTTTGAGGTTTGGATGGCGAGATGCCAAAAGCAGCCAACGCGTAAGGGAGTGGGAATTGTAGGTTACCCATACCGTTAAATCCGAGTGCGTCTTGATTGGATTGTAAGGGGCTGTCTGAAGATGTACAGAGGTGCTGCGCTGCCCATCAACCTGAATGTTAAACACTCAATTGTGCCAGGTATTGTACTGAGACGGGAGGAAAGCCGAGAATGCTGGGCTCTATTCAGGTGTGTAAATGACTTCACTGTTCAGCCACCTCCCCCAGTGATTGCTGTGTGGCAGACACAAATCTAACCGGGGGGAGTGAAACAGAGAGGTACAGATATCCAGCGATACTTCTGCGACAGATGAGTAATTTGTTCAGCTTTACATCGTTCTAAATCTGCGTTGGACTCTGCATGTGTCATGATCTTGGTTGTGTGCCAGTGAAGGGCGGCAGGTGTTGCGTTGAACCAGTGAAAATTCAGTTAACGAGCTAAACTGAATAGATTTCTTGCACAGGAGTTGATGCAGTAGTTGGGGTAAATGAGGTGCACCTGTGCTTTGTTCAGCTAGCTATATGGAAGGTGGTGTTCTCCCTTTCAAAGCATTCAGTTTTGGAGAATCAGCAGGTGTGCTGTAGAAAAGGGTAAACACACAGTTCACACACGCACACGCACACCTATTACATATCATGTTTTTCTATTATGTGCACAGCCCACAAAAAAAGGAATTCAGGGTATGTGTGATTTTGGTCGAGAGGAAGACTGCGGATTATCTAAGGTGTAAAGAAGGCAAGAAGGAAAAAGGAGATCTCCACCCAAGTTTAGGCATTTAGTTTTTAATGTCATTCACTGGGTCTGTGTGCTGACTGGGGAGAAAGATTAGCCACCTCTTCCTTTTAGCGTGTGTGTGTGCATGTGCATCAGAGCGGAATTGCGCCTGTTCCTGCACACTCCTGTAAGCTGGTTAGGGAAAGAGAGGGAAGTACTAACTAGATTAGAGCGGGTGCCTCCAGGCAGGAGAACTGTGGTGGTTGCAGTGTTTTACTCATTCAATTGCTAATCGCTAGCTATTTGAATTGCAGCGGGTGGCTGCTAGAAAAGGCTACTTCAGGAGACCACTGAGGATAGGAAGAGAGTGCTGCACACAATATCTGGTCTGCCACCTTTTTTATTTCACAGAAAAGAGGAATTTACATTTGTTTAATTGCCCATCCTACAACACCAGAATTGGTTTTCATGCCAGGAATGCCCCATCCACGAGGTTTTCCCATCTCTCTTAAAATAACTCTTATTTGATTCAAGTTCCCAGCACGCAGTGGTACTGCAGGACCTTGGTTGAGAACCACAGAAGTACACAGTACAAGAGCAGTATAATTTACAGTATTTACAGTACAGTATTCATTATAAAAGTGTTACACCAACATCTGTGTTGTACTTCAATACCTTTTGCACAGTATAATCAATTCAGGCATTTTGCTAAATACAAAGACACTGTACATTTAGCAGATTCATGGCAATTAACTAAATCAAGATATTGTTGTTGAGAACACCAAGTTAAACAATGACTTTGTAAAGTAATCATCTATTGATCTTCGATTTGCCAAGACTTCATGAGTCCATGTCAGGCAAACGTCCTTGGTGGGTTTATCCAGCAAATTATCCAGACTTCTCAGATCACATTACCAGATGAATTACCCCTGAAGTGTACAAATTCTGAATACAGAGTGCAAGACTTCAAAAAGAACTGTTTGCATATGAAACCCGTTTTTTATTATTTTACAAATAATTTCAATTTACTGGCTGAACATTTCTTTTTAGTGCAAAATTAAAAGATCAATTACTTATTATGGCACAGCACAGACTAAATTAATCTTAGTCTTTTGATTACAGTGCTGTGCAGAATACATTAATCTTCCTCATTCAAGAGAGCCATGCTGAAGTACTGTTATATTGGTTCTATTTAGTGTAATAATGTCAGCCCAAAACAAAATTTACTGTGATTTCCCGTAGATGTGATATACACTGTTTACAACACTATGGATTAATTTATAATGTATAATTACAAACCAAATTGTCATTTAATTTAGAACACAGATCACAGCGAATGTGAAAAGTTGCTGAAACCAGTTTGTAAATCTTATTAGTTTTGTGTGCGTGTGTGTGTGTGTGTTCTGTGTTCAGAACCAGTCAGATTTTGATTAATTGAAGTACCTTTTTTTAAATGTTTTGTTTAAGTCTACATGCAACAAGGAGACATCCAGATACCCGCTTCCTAGAATCGAGGGTATTTATGCATCTGCTGTTTCAGCACAAAACGGGCAAAGCCAGATGATGTCTTTGCTCACATTGTCGTCAGTTCTGCTTAGCTTCTGTTCTAGTGGCGCAGCGCAGAGGTAAAACCAGAGCCACTGTATTAAAATCGAGGTGACCTGCTTTCATAGATGTTCAGAGGGGCAGGGTGGGGTGAGAGATAAATTAACATTCCAGGAATCATCAAAATGTTTAAATATAAATGAGTCTGAGAAACTTACAGACTTCTGACAGCTTACTTGCACTGGGTCAAGGGGTCACTCTCAGTTCCTGGTGTTCGCCAAAGCTGCAGTGCTGCCACAGCAACTACAATGTCGGACACGGGCCACACTGGCGAAAGGAAGGAAGACAGGGTGCTCCAATTCAATTAGCGCCGCTCGCCGGCATCCATTTCAGTGGGCAGCACTTGGCGAAATGTGCTGGACTGTACTGGATGCTGTTGTATTGATTTCATTTTAACTGATTGGATGTTTTCAATTTGTTTCAGCAGCTCTGATGTACAGTAGCTATATATGCACACGTTTAAAGCCCCTCTCTCACACACACACACACACACACAAACACGAATTAGTGAAACACAGCCGATATGCACAAACCAGGCAACTTTTCCTCAGTTATTGAAGTAATCATGTAGGTTGTGTAAAGCTCCTGAATTTTTTTAACCAGTCAAATATTTACCAGGCGTTAAAGAAATGCAGCTCAGGAAGGGCCTTATTATCGGCACAAGCAAATAGCTGAAAACTGCCCATCATTCTTCCCACAGATTAAATCATTGAGAAATGAGGCAATTTATGAATATTTATCAACTAATAAAGGGTTAGGGTTAGGGTTAGGCTTTATCTTCATAACAGCTACAATCCGTTTTTGAATACTGCCGTACAAGTTTGGACCATTCTTCTTGAAGAAAAGCCTCCAGTTCTTTGAGAGATCAAAGATTTGGAAATCTACTCCGTGTTCTACATTCCAGAACTTTGCAATGACTCAAACAAGATGGCTGCCTATATCATAACCAATCCAACACCATTTCTAACTGCTTGGAACAGGAAGTGCACGAATATCACCTGGTTATGCGTTTCTGCACGTTTGCCTTGGTTACAGGCGGTTTCCGAATGGCAGCCCTACCAGAAAAATCAGCTTTGTGACGCTCACAACGTAGTTTCTCCAGAGACTGGGTGATGGAGGTGATGTTCTGTAGTCATTTTTGTGGTCATTGTTTTTTGGTCTATCCCTGTCGTTGAGTTTGGGACCACTGTTTCTCTTGTTTGCCAGATGCCAACATGGTTCCCAAAACTGTTCTCCTTGACACATTAAATAATTTAGCCCCGTCTGTGAATGACACCTGTAATTCAGGCACCAAGTACTCAAAATCTCTCAGATCTCTCAATGTTGCTTTGGAATTTTACAGTACTGTGTTGAGTTCAAGAAATCTTTTATAGCAGAAACATGTAGGTAAATTTGATTGAAATGAATATGAATTTGGGTCTTTTTCGTTATCCGGTTCCATTATTTGGTCTAACCCCTGTGTCAGTTAACCAAAAGCGTGTTCTGTACCATTTGAAAGTGTTAGTTTTTCAGTTATCACGGCTGCCTGTGAAGAGAGTACCCCAATTTCCATGTCTGATCACTAGCGTTCTGAATCCTTTGGATCACACCGCATAATTAATTCGTTACACCACCAACTTGACTACAGGATTTCGTTGATAGCTGAATTCTCCTTCTAATTGCATCACCACTTCATGTTTACGAATATATTTACAAGGAATGAAGTGTCCTAGTTTCATCGTTTCAGGTAATGGTATATTGACATACCATTCCCAAGAGCTGAAAATAAATTCTCAAAATGTACACTAGCTAATTAAAATTCTGTTCAATCTGCCTGTCGTCTTAAATGTACATTCCCTTCTTAATTAAGTGAGCATGTAACCCACATGGTAAGATCCAACTCAAGAGAGGATTTACTCTGCAAACAAGTGTCAATTCCACGTGCTAACAAGCCACAGTAAACCAATGAAGAAAAAAACCCATCAGAGATTATATCAAAACAGGAAAGTCTAGATTGTCACTGGAGAGCACAAATGGGGAGGTGTTAAAATCTTGAAAATGAATCAGAAGCAAGTTATATTAATAAGGTAAGCTAATGTGTTTCCAGCATGAATTATTGCCAAACAAACCCAAGCCAACAAACTCAATTACCAAACACACACACACACACACATACACGATACATCTAGGACAATGCCACAGAAGCTATGGCAGGATAGGGGTTGGTATCCGAGTGTTTATCCACTAGCTAAAATTCTTTCTAATTACTTAAAATATTCCCTTTACCAGGCAAAAAAATTCAAATGGATTCAAATGATTAATAGACTGGACTTCGTGTTACAGTTTTTTTCAATTTCTAACATGAATTGGTCACATGGTCAAAACTCTTCACACAGTCAGCAAAACAGAAGTGTATGTGGACCAAACTGTGAACATTTTCATTGCTCTCACACAAAATGCATTCAATCACAACATTCTCTAAAATCCATGAACTCTTTTCTCATTCATACTCCACCATCTGCAATACACTATATTATTTCACAATATAAATATTATTGCAGCCCTGGAATTTAATAAATGTGTTTTTTTTGTTTCAAAATTATAATTTTTTCCGTAAGTAAATTACTATATGCAAAGATATGGAATAGTTTCCTGATTGCTTGAGCACGTTTCACTTTTGCAAAACAGTTAACCCATCAGCCAAAACTGAATCATGTTTGCCAAAATGATGCGTTTCATATGCAAAATGCACTAAGACACCCAAAACATTGCATACATGTCAGAAAATCTACCAAAACACCACAACTTGTCATCTCACAGAACGTTCTTTCCATCAATCCTTACACAATGGCCCAATAAAAACGAAATACAACTATCAATATACCCTACCTTGGCTACTTTTTTTGAGTGTGTGTGTACCACTTTTTGATACTATAATTATAATATGTAAAGGAAAGTACCACAGCATGGGCTGTATTCTTGTTTCCTAAAAGGATTTGTTATCAAAGACCAAAGCAGACATTATTTCACTAAAGAGCAAGAACTGCAACCAAATTCTTTACTTTACAGTATTCCGTTTTTTGTTTCTTTTTACAAGTTGAATGATGCTGTACAGAGAACAAAATAAAATATACCAAGCTGATGATGAAAAACAAAGCAAGGTCAAAAAGGCAAAGCAAATATATTTACTGTACAATGCACTTTCAGTCCATTCTTTCGAGACGTTATAGAAATATAGTAGACAGTATATACATTCTAAAATATTCTGTCTTCATTTTAACATTTCACTTTAGACAAGACATGACAGTGATGAAAACTTACCTGTACATACTGGTATCTGATCTCCTTCACTCTGTCACTGTTCCTATCAGGCCGTGATTGATGACATGATCAATAACCGTGGCACTGATTTCATCTGAAACACTGGCTCGTCCCCTTTGTGCTCTACCACCTCTACCACCTCTACCAGCTCTACCACCTCTACCAGCTCTACCAGCTCTACCACCTCTACCACCTCTACCAGCTCTACCACCTCTACCACCTCTACCAGCTCTACCAGCTCTACCACCTCTACCACCTCTACCAGCTCTACCACCTCTACCGCCTCTACCACCTCTA
>JAOVYW010008178.1:19810-41571 GCA_025775045.1 Hiodon tergisus
CTGAAGACATTGTGTTCAGAATGTAAACAACTTAAAAACGGAAGAACCCTGCTCTGCTCCTACCCTTGTTGTTTCAGTCCCCCCCCCTTCTCGTTTCTGGGCAGTTGCTATAGCAACCAAACTTTTTCCTTGTTGAAGCAGAGCCCCTAAAGCATCCAGAGTGGGGTGAGAATACAGGGCTGCATTTAGGCAACACCCCATTTGTGTGAAAGCAGACATCTTTTATTGATCATTTTGAGAAGTAGAACATTACTCCTGGGAGTAGAGATCTTTTTTGAACGGTGAAACATATCAAAATAAAATTGTGCATAATTCTTTATTTTCTTTTAAATCTTTGTATCAATTTAAGATTACTTTATAATGGTCCTAACAGAAACATACTCCATATTTCATTTTTGGTATGCAAAATTAAGTATTATATATGGTTTCCTTACAACATGTCTGTCCATTCAGCAAATCATCTCTAATGGAACAAGATTCTTCACATTAAACATGGCACTGGAGATCCTTGTCTCCATGTCCAATGATCAAATACCAATGAAATGTACCAAAGTTGGTCAGAACTGGGTTGTTGCAAGCCTTTCGATAAAAGTATATGCAAATGAATGCATGATTAGACTGCAGATCTACAAAAAGGGCTTTTCTTCTTTCAAACTAAACTTCCTTTTAAAATCCCCATGCAGTTCTTTTAAACCCTTTTATTAAATTAAATCTCCAAGAGGCATTTAGCACGCAATCAAAACAAGTTAATGAGGTATTAAATATATTTTGCTTTCCTTCACGCTATACAGTCACACATTTCTTAATAAGGGAGAGCCTACACTTTAAATGGGAAAAATAGATATGTTTACCCCACACTAAATGCATGGCGTCTTGAACCAATAAAAGGGGCTTTATGATACCTGCAGTTTTACAATCACTATGATTACAACCATGCACCTTTGCTCCTTAAAGTTTTTAAGTTTCAACTTTTTAGTTGAATTGAGCCACCTTGTTGCCACATTGTTGCCATTGTTTTGCCATCTTGAAGATGGTATGAGTTCATGGAGGTTCACGCAAACACATGCACGTTAGGTATTGTGTTTTCAGTCATGAACCAGCCACCGTGAGCATCAGTCTTTGGTACCAATAGCACTAAAATGAGAGGAAACCACCCTCACATCAGTCTTCCTTCTACTCGGCCAGGCACAGACTCGTTTCGCTCGCTCCTGACATGGAAAGCAGCAGAGACGCTTACAGGCGTCTTCCACCCACCATAGGATCAAAACCCCAATCTTTCCTGCCAGTGTCAAGCCAACTGCTGCAAAAATAAGGGCCCAAGCCCATTAGCAAGGCCATCACCACTCCCATATATTAACATCCATTTAGTTAATGGGCCTATTCAATGTAATTACTATAATTAATGGGTAAAAAAAAAAGCTTTTTTAACTTGATGAAATGCTTCTTTTCGATTCAATCTGTGCTTTAAACGACATGTTATGGAAACAGGTGGCTTTCTTCCCTGACAAAGACCACGTTGAAAACAATGGCAAACAAAAACCAAAATTATGAAGAAAAAAAAACCATTTTTACTGCACACAAAAGTGTAGTTACAAATTAGATTCTGGCTGGGGTTGTTAGTGTCATATTTCATATATTCATAAAAAGAAAATGAAGAAACTATGAAATTTTGTAATGTAAAGTGCAGTTAGCAGATTGGTCCCAGCCTTAGTCAGGTAATCTATTAGATTAAGTTTCCTACCTTAAACACAGCTAATTAAAATATCGGACAGAATTGTTTCTACATGCAGTCCTGAAAAGCATGTAGAAAGTGATAAATACCCCGAGGTTCAGGACATGGGAAAACAGAGTGACACAGATGTAGGGGAGATGAGAGAGAAAACACTTGGGACATCACTCACACACTGAGTGACATCCCACTTGTGACATCATCCACAAAACATAAAAAGTATTAATATTCTAACTGGTGGGGCAGGTAGTCAAAGGCATGATTGGGAAGAAAGGGAATCAGGAAGAGGAGGATGTGAAACTCTTTCCTCAAATTCAAAAATTCGGGTGGAGAAAACTGAATATTCCGGGCCTTGAATTAGAAACATGCCCTGCTCACCTTTGATTCAGTCACAGCCGTAGCCAGTAGGTATGTTTAGGTTCTCGAGTTTACAAATGAATGCTGCTTCCCATAATGCTCCAGTCTTAATAAGTGGTAAAGAGACGAGTTTGGGATGATGGTGTCCGACTGTGGTTTAGAATACAGAATAAACAGCAAAAGGAAAAAGAAAATAGGTCGGACGAATATAGTGAAAATAGTGACACACTTTGACGTCACAAAACGCAATCAGTCATGATGATAGATAACAGCCACTCAATGCCGTAACAGTCCATCAGCTAAGCTATAGCTCCAGTTCATTAGCCAAATCTATGGGTTTTTTTATTTTTTATTTTTATTGTTGTCATGATAAATAAGAATAATTGTTCATTAAATGCATCTGATTTAACTCGGTTTTATAAATTTCACAGGAAGCAGAAATGATGGGTTTTGGTGGTTGTGTCAGATTAGTGAGAGAAGAGGGTGAAAATTTGCATGTATAACTATGATATCAGCCTCTTGAGTGGCTCACTCAGGAAAGGCAGACTGAGCCCTATGAGCTGGAGTTTGCCGGTTCAAATCCTGCTCATGCCATTTGCCGCTTGTGACCAGGAGAGCCCGCGATGACGCGATATTGAGCGACCCAGGCTTGGGTGGATAAAACAGCAGAGCTCTTCTCAAGCTTGTCGCCAACAAGCATCTCCCGTTGACACTCTGGGTGCTTACAGTCTGGCAGTGCCAACTAGAGGGACATGCCTCTTCTCCAATCAACCCTGGAGCTCCGTGTGGATGAGATGGGTGCTTCGGCTGCCAAACCCTCTGCACGTTAAGTGGCAGAACTCTTATCAAAAACAGTTGGTCAATGTTTAACCAAAACGTACATAAAAAAAAGGATAACTCCGTGCTTAAGCTATGAAAAGAAATACAGTCACTGGAAGTCGTGCTTACAAGTAACCACTGTGCCTTCAAGGATGGAATGGCCACTACCTGATTAACCTCTTATGGCTAGAAAACACAGTGAGTAGCATTGAGGAGACGAACAGATTGCACACATTGCAAAGTAATTGCAGACACGCAGACCTAGTTGAATTGTGCAAGTAAATCAATGTTCTGTTTCAATGTTAATAATTAAACTTCATGCATTCATTATTAATCTCACAAATATGGGTGCTCTTCTGCATTGCTTTGCTTTAAACTTACTTTCAATCAGAGAAAGCAGCAAGCATCAATCACTTCTCCTCAGATTGTCAGCCATTGTTATTAGCATCGCTGGCATGAGGCCAGAGAGTCCTGGCTCTGCCAGAGATCGGGGCGAAAGTTATATTGTTTTCACTGTTGCACTTAAAGTTTTAACAATACACCCTGTGAATATGTAATTAACCTTACAATATGGTGGCTAGCCCCTTATTCAAGGCTTAATTACAAAAGTGAAAAACTTATTTTTTTAAAAGTCAGATGGAATCTTTAACAAATTATTTTGGGTGGTGAAATGTCAAACTTTATCCCAAGAGGGAACAGAGGAGACCTGGTCGTATGCTTGGTCATGAGTCCAGAAGATTAGTCCCAAATTGTCGGAGATGGTTTTAATGACTACAAATGCACTTTGCCCTAAGAAGCAGAAAAAAATTAATTTAACATCCACTAGACTGATTGGCTATCATTTCCCCAGAGGGAAAAGGCTCATGGCCCCATGTGCACAATAAATTAATTGCCAGAACCTCATCAGAGCTACACTTTAGTGATAAAGACGATAGAACACACTAACCCTACATTTTGTGCATTGTTACAAACCAGTTCCACCGCTCAGGTCAATTCTTTAAAATAAGGCAGTAAAATGGAAACTAGTTTCAACTTAATTTTTTCTTAGCAAATCAGCAAATAAAGTCCTCAGAAAATCAGTAGAGAAAATGATTACATTTAAAAAGGATTGGACACAGCCAATAAGGAACACAACATGCCAACCTGGTATGCTGTCAAGAAAAGCCTTCTCTGGACAAACCTAACTCATTTATCTGATGACTAGCCAAACTAGTGAACAAGTGTCCCTACCCTCAATGATAAAGAATTATTAATAAGTTGCAGGTTTAAAAATTAAACCTGGAAACCCAATGACATAGAACACTTTCCAATCTCTTTTTACATCTCTGACAAACACCAGACTGTTTATATTAACTGACCCAGGCATGGAAAATGTATTTATCAGGTGCCTTATCGGGGGTTCCAAGACTCCGCCCTCAAAACAATTATTGGCATGGGCCAGAAGTCAGAACATTTTATTTTACTTGACACTGTATTGAAATTGCCCAGAAGATGATTGTGCAAGTCATAAAAAGTATGCAGGCTCCCATGTGGCTCCCATGTGACTCCCAAACTGCTGGAGTGGTAAGAACACAGCCGCACTGTGAAGGTGAACCTCCATTAGCATTCATTTCCTCTGCTGTTATTAAATAAATCGGAGCTTATTTGGTTTGTGCTAAGTTTGTGTGATACTTAATTATTTATGTAATGGGTTCTCATGTCAATTATCACTATTGCCAATTATCAGTTAAAGCTCATTATCATTATCCAAACACGGTGTGATTTTTATTAAGCATCATTTGTTGTGTAATGCCAGTGTATTTATTTTTGTATTGTTTGTTTCTCTAGTTAATTAGTTATTAAGAACTTAATCAGCGATAATTACTTAAAAAGCCAGTAGCTGGAACTAATTGATTTGGCCAATCAAGCGTCAGCTTGCATGCTGAGATACAGTATTAGGAGTCATTGCCAGTCCATCGAGGGGTTGTCAACTAATGCGTTATTTATTTACGTTATAAAAGTACAAATTTTCTTTTTCTTTATTTTATCCTGGATTTAAAACTCACTTTGTGATGCTTGGGTAAAATGGCTCTGAAGTGTTCCTCTCAGCCACAGTCATCTGACTCAGTATATTGAGTTCAATTGGATTGCAATGACTGCTGACCGCTTAGAAAGCAAAATTGACCGTCGTCCACATGCAGACTCCAAAGTGTGTCCCTCTTAAGATTAAAAAATTACTGCTTTAAATGGGAAGTAACATTCTTTTCACAATGCTAGTAAATAATGCATACACAATTCTATCCCACCTTACTGAAAAGAACAACTAAGACTGAATGGGGAAAGGAAGAAAAACTGAAACCAGCATGCAATGCAATGTGCAATGCTGCATGAGAACCACCACAGGCCGCACAAAATGCAGAACCTCGGTTTTATTGACTCAGGTGTGAATAGCTCGTTTTTTTCCCCCTAGTAGGGAAGCAAATAGGAAATATCTGATTAGAAGGACCTCTGACAAATATTTAAATGTGGCTATTAGTTAAGATCCCTAATGCGGAGGAAATGGCGTCTTCGCCAAAGCCCTTCTCGCATGCCACTCGGGTTGTAATTGCTCCTGAAGGAGAGTGTGTATACAGAATAAATTATGTCAATGGACTGTAAAGAGAAGAAAATAAAAGCAATCTTGTCAGGGAAAGAGCAAATTAACTTTTTTCCTCCGAAGTTAATTAGCCTGGCTGTCCTCCATGAATTAGCTGACCAATTCCCAGTGATGGGAATGCATAATTCTACTGACAGGGACAAAGGAAACACATCTGAAAAATTATGTGTCATTATTTAACTTGCAATGATCTAGATTAGTAGATCGTTCATTTCTTAATATGTGTCATCCCCATGTACAGTACATGGCCAAAAGTATGTGGACGCATCAAATACCTGGATTCGGCTAGTTCACCAACACCCGTCGCTGACAGGTGTATAAAATCAAGCCATGCAATCTCCACAGACAAACGTTAGCTGTATAACGGCCCATGCTGAAGAGCTCAATGGCTTTCAACATGGCTCCATCACAGGATGCGAAGTCGGTTCGTCAAATTTCTGCCCTGTTAGAGCTGAGCGGTCAACTGTAAGTGGTGTTATTGTGAAGTGGAAAGTTTCAGGAGCAACAACAGCTCAGCCGCGAAGTGGTAGGCCACACAAACAAGGGTACCACTGAGTGCTGAAGTGCGTAGCGCGTAAAAATCATCCTCGGTTGCAACACTTACTACTGAGTTCCAGTATGGTTAAAACCAGATCCCTTAGTTCCAGTGAAGGGAAATCCAGTCTGGAGAAAGCCCTTGTCTGCATGACAATGTCCCTTGCACATAGCAAGGTTCATGCAGAAATGGATTGTCAAGATCCATTTGAACCCCAAGCCCATCTAACAACTTTGGGATGAATTGGAACAGCGACTGTGAGTCAGGCCTAATTGCTCAACATCAGTGCCCGACCTCACTAATGCTCTTTTGACTGAATGGAAAGCCTTCCCAAAAGAGTGGTGGCTGTTATAGCAGCACAGGGGGGAACAACTCCATATTAATACCCATGGTTTTGGAATGAAACGAGCTGGTGTCCACATGCTTGTGGCCATGTACTGTATTTTATTTTCTCCTTAAGACAAAGGACTGCCGAAAAAATTAACCTGTTAACAACAATACTGAGTTATGATTGGCTCATGTACACACATTACACATACATCCCTCCACGCAAACTAATAGGGAACTTTTCGGGAATCCCATTAGTTGCTGCACATTATCTGGAAGTTAAAAATGAATTAAACGCTCTTTCCACTACACAAAGTGAGTCAAAAATTAGTATCTCTGGAGAGCTTTGCACCCCTTTAAATTGGTAAAATCCCATGTGAATATTTTAGTTGCTTGAGAGCATGCACTTAATCTATGTGCTTGGGAGCTCCCCCCTGGCACAAGCTAGGGAAAAGCAATTTAGTTGGAGGCTCAATTAGAACTCTTGAGGTATGAAGTTCTATGCAAAATAATTCATGATTTAATTATAACCAATGCATGAAAAGATTTGTTCATGTATATTTTCTGCTCAAATCCTTCTTCAACTACGTTAAGCGTTAATTGTCAAATTTTTCAACTTTCCCTAACCATCTGTTTTTACCGGACCAGCTTTTCATTCGAATGCGTTTTCTCCCTCATGCTAATGCCCACTGTTTTTACAGAACTTTCTATATACCATTAAAATTCACCTTTGACCATTCAAAAGTACTTAATGCCAAAGAGCGGCAGGATTAAAGTTTGCATGGTGGAGTTTGTTGCAAAAATCTCCAGGGGTCAAATTCATTACATTTTTATTCATTATTCATTTAACTAATGTCACTTTAAACTCAAAGGTTCTTTGAAATGTTATAGCGTATGTCTTGTTCAGTACGAATAACATGATTTCATGAAAAAAAAATTTCCTTCAATTTCATTACTGAAATGTTTCTTTCTCTCAACATCTAAATACTTGTAATGAACATCAAAATGTTTTTTTAACAACAGGGAATTGAAATATTTGAGGGGGGTCACCAGGATGATTTCACATGCAGTATTCCATTTAACCGATTTCTTATCTGACATTCTTCTTGGATTCAAATTTGTCTCGATAACTCAAAGTACCCCTCCCCCAAAGAAAAAGTTAATTAAACCTGAGCAGCGGAGTATAGACCATTGCTTTGAACGGATTACAAACAAAAATAGGCATTGAGATACCAAACCTGACAGCTGATGAAGAGTCTAAAGTATCTGAGAATATAATTATTCTGTGGGAGTAGGACGAAAACCCTTCCAGTTATTTCTGTGGGGAAATTTTTATTTTTTTTACTGAATGGCTCTGGCAGGTCAGAGCTGGGCTAACCCCACACTTATACTTTCAGAACACTGGTTTTTTCACCACTCCAGGCACCCATGGTGTCACAGCGGCGTGCAGAGAAAGACCATCTTTTCACCTGATGTGTGCTAATTTATATTCCCTCTGATGTTTACACAGCGGTGATACAAAGCCTGGCCTCGCCATGCTCTGGAGAAAATTTATCAGCTGTCGAAGAGAGGCTTTCTGAGGTGTGCACAAAAAAACCCGGAGAGGAAGAATATTCAACATGTACTTCAGTGAAAATCCCTGTTCTGGTTCCTGGTTATAATGGATTTGTTCAATTTCAGCAGATTTATACCCTTTTAAAGTCAATTTCTACCCCTTTCACGTAAAAGGCTCTGTCTGACGAACATGAACATTTTCAGAAGAAGAAAAAAAGATGTGAAACGACGTTGCTCCCACACACACAAAATAATTTTAATATATTTCAGTCAGGACAACCCATATATTTGTAAATAGCGTATCATGTGGTGCTGTGTATCAAAGCGTAATAAATAAAAAGCGATTGGTCTTAGCTTTGGCCGTCTCCCTGCAGGGTGCATCTCACGCGGAGGGCAAAAGCGTCAATGCCCGGAAGATCTTGCCAACAGCATGCCGAGGGCAAGTAAACAGAGTGTCCGTCACTGAAAAACAAAAGGGAGAGGCTGCGGCCCAGTAACAACAAGGCCTTCAAAGCTGTCTTGCCCGGCGATTCACCAAAAACAACCGGAGAGTGCCACTTCCTGCTAACATCGTGCTTCAAATTAAAAGTGCAGAAGGCTTTGCTCTGCCTCCGACAGGGTGTACCCTAGGCACTACCCTCTGCAATTCAAATAAGAGAAGGAAGATTAAGGATATGCTAGTGTTGTTGTTTTTAAACTACTGTACAAAGTATTTTGGGTGAATAATTGCTTCCTGTAATAATTCAAACAGCTACAACCCTCCAACCTCACTTGTTGGTTCATTAAACTAGGTGAGTTCAAGGTCAAGAAAATTCCTGGTAGAATCTGAAGTAATATTACAATAATACTGCATATTACTGTAATAGAAAATCTAAGCCTTTTGACACAAAAATCAAATCTAAAAAAACAGAAGCCACTCGAGTGTTCAACTGCTGCAAATCCCCCATGATCCCCTGGGAACCCACACAAAAAAATGTTACAAAAACCTTACCATTTAGAGTACACTTATAACTTTTGACACATGGAATCAATTATAAACATCAATGAGCACTGGCATGCACACATCTCCCACGCTGGGTGTTTGGAACGGGCAGGGGCTGACTGGCAGATTAGGTGCATGTATTAAACCACCATGTTTTGGCAGCACGGGAAACTGAATGGGCGAGAGTTTGTTCAATGTTTGGGATCCTCTTGAAATCGGCATTTTTACATTTTCCCTAACTTTTATATTTATTTATTTTTTGTTTTGTTTTTTAATCTGTACAGATTTTTATAAGTAAATGCAATTTCGTGGAATATTGTAAACTATTTTGCTATGCAAAGAAGCAAGACTTTATTTTGTGCAAAAAAGCTAATAAAATAAAGTAAAGGTGAAAAAATATAGACCAGGGATGACCAGCGCATGACATATTTAAAATACTCACATTGAATCTACCTTTTGCTTACTCTTCAAAATGTGACACTGTGCCTTTAAAAATGTATGATGGAACTAAACAAAGGTGGAAAAGTTGTCACTTTTTTCTAGTCCAGACACTCATTGTCCTACAGCAAAGATTGCCAATCCAAGACTGGGAGCCACTGTGAATGCAGTTTTTTTTGTTTTTGTCCCAACTTATCTATAATTAGGTTGACTGACTTGTTAATTGATAATTGGATTTAATTCATAAATTATTTGATGATTTTTTGTGGGTGTTTTAATGCTGTAAAAAAAACACCTGTGCTTGTCTCTTATTTATTTATCAATGTGTGCCTTGGGCAAATTCAAAATGTATACTGGAGTTAATTGGGAGAATTAGCTGTTAAATCAATGATGTTCTCTAGGCCAGGAGCGCCGGAACCTTTGTAGTTCCTTTTGCTATTACCCAATCAAAGCTCTCCCGGTTTAAACTGCTGTGCTCCCCATGAGGGTAAAAATTACTGGTGGTTAAACAACAGGATCTGAATATATTCAGAGAATATTACATCGTGCCTTCCAATAGAAAATTAGTTTTTTGGTAAAAAAGTGGGGGGTCCTGGCCACTGCTCTAAGCCATAACAAGGGTTTATCAATCATATGACCGATTAAGTTTATAATAATACTATCATTAATTTAAGGGCAACCACTAAATGAGTTTAAGAAACAGCATCACTTCGTCTTTTTATTTCCTGGCAAAAGCATATTCAATTAACAGCTCAATCCATCCAGCACACACAGGGTTCCCCTGGACCAGGGTTGGGAACCACTGTCCTAAAGCATTCTGAATGACTAAAAACAAAACACCATTGTACAACGGGAATACGATTGTTGAAATGTATGGTAATGTCCCAGGAGTATGCTGGTTTCCTATACATAAGACAGTGAAGCTACCTCATTAGTTAAAGGCTCAGACCTTTTCATGAGGCTTCAGGATTCCCACACTATAGTTACAGCATGTCCTTGTGCTTCCATTCCATCTCTTTACTCTAGGGGGCCTGACCCGGACTCGTCTCACGCACTGCTGACACCAATGTAACATCCTGGGGTTGAAAAGCAGATCACTAAGATGCCCAGGCCTCTTAGCAAGGCTTCAGGATTGTTACAGTGGGTGGCCACACATAAACCTGAAATCTGAAAATCTGGTTCTTCTGGACGGACCTCAAACACCAAGCAAAGGCGCTTAAGCAATGGACTCGCACATGTGTGGCAACAGCCCTAGGTACCGTGCATCCTCTTGTGCCTAGTTCCAACGCTAAAAGGTTTTAGCTGTTCCAGAATGGCCCTGGGCCCACTTATCCCATTAGAAGGCAAAGCTGATGTAGAGAGATAAATTATTGTCCAGAGTGATCATCTGTGTCTTGTCATGAAGCACTTCCACCCTAGCGAGAGGGGTTGTCTCCAAGGAGAGCAACTCTCCCCTACCATCAATCCGACGTAGAGCAATGGAGCCCAAGTTCATGCAGAGCAGCTTCAGACACTTGTGGACTCCATGCCAAATCATGGTCTTGTCACCCGGGCCCTAGACCTTTTTGAGAAGAATTCTGCAGAGTACCGCACGCTGTCTAGAAGAGTGAATGTCTAACATTCTCTTATTTGGTCAAATTGTGTTAACAGCACTATTAATGTTAATACCACCGCCATCCTCACTAGTATGAGGCCTTTAGGGAATGGGAAAATTTTATCAATGAATAATTTGAAAGGCATGTTACAAAGGATAATATTGGGTAATGAATTTACTGGAAAGTAATTGAAAAAGACTGGCACATCAAAATGAAAAAGACGGAAAGAAAATTAAATAAATAGCCCCAAATTAAAAATGATGGAAGTCATAAAGACAGCGTCCCTCACATATATTGGAACCAAAAACCTGGATACAAACGTAGAATTTATAAGACTGAATTACTGGTGAACAGCACAGCGAAAATGTAATAATAAACAAGTTATGGTTAACGTATATTTTGAACATGTGAATACCTTATGAGCCTCTCTTATTGCCTGCTTACTTTATGAAGCATTGTTGTATTATACAACAAGTTTTTCCCTACTGTGTGATTTCTATAAAGTCCCAGAATGCCAGTGAGAAAATTAGGAAGGTTCTCTTAATTCTCCTCAAGTGTGATTTCTAGCCCATAATTGCAGTTCAGGAATGACTATGCCCACTTAGATAAGTCGTTTTTTTTTAGTTGCTGGAAAGTTCAAAACGTGGTGCGGCTGCACTTTGCACTTGAACGATCTCATTAATGCTGGAGAAAACGGGAGGGCTCCGTTAATTTTCTACTCGGTTGAACCAGGAGTTGGAGAAAGCTCTTCAACGGATTGGGGGTGTGAAGTATCGGCCTTGGTATTCTGCTCTTGGCTTTTCTGCATGAAAGGGACTTTATCAAAGCGCCAGATATATCTATTGATACAGGGGTGACATTTAACGCACAAAAGCACTCCGGCTGATCAAAAAGGGAACGGACAGTGATTTCCCCCTCTGACAGAAATAAGATCTGGTTTGGCAAACTTCATCATCTCAATCTACTCTGGGAATTTTTGATACGGACCGCAACAACATGCGCAAACCCAAGTTTTACACGTTTTCATAAATTTCTGAAATTTCATCTTACAGAGTGTACATGTTTAATTACAGAAGTCGCAGTAGAGGTGAGCCTTTCAAAGGCAGTTATATTACATCTGAATTTTTCAATTCCCTCCAATTTTAATATGTTTTGTGCCTAATCTTTGAAGTGTATGATTGCAAATAAAGTTTTGACAATAGTATATTTTAGAGGGTAGATAAAAATATATATGTCCAAGATCAAAAGTATGTTATTTTAAAACGTGTGTCCTTGGCATTTCTTTGCTTTTAACTGTGGGGAGGTGCTAAATTAAAACCAAGTTAAAATCTACCAATAAACTCGGGAGAGCCTTCCTCCTAACTCCTTGCAAGCTTTACGGATTTGTGTGCAGGACACCCAGCACAGCGTGATAACCCACACTGAATCCATTTCCCTCATTGTAAGACTTTGTTCTGCTTCTGCACCCCAGCGAGCCGGCAGTGCGTTCTGCCGAATCAAGATGTTCATTAACATTTCTGCTCACGCCCGTCTCCCATCCAGAACCCAGTTTATAACGGCAGGGAAAGAATGTGCGGTTAAACAGCCATTCGGCCTGGCTTCCCGATGACGGCTGGCCGTGATTACCGTGCCGGGGCAGGCCCAGTTGTCCGAACATTCATCTTCGCCTGAGCTCGCAGGGTTCTTTCTCTGGCTGAGTGAGTCGGGCTCAGGTCAGAGCCAAGCGCGACCGGCACCCCTGACATGCCAACCCCTGACTCTGCGATAGCCCTGGCACAGACGAGGTGGGATAGGGAAGGAGGAAGTGGGCAGGAAAAACTCTGGCTGTCACTGGGAAGCCAAACAAATCAGTTTGTTTTAATTAACAGTGAAGACAATTCATGATCGTAATAAAACTGTGATTACATTGGAAATAATTTGTCTGAACATGGGTCTCTTTCTCTCAATTTCTCCCTCATCAAATACATTTTCATTTTCTATAAAGTGTTCTTTTTGAGGTTTGCCATAACTAAGGTAAATTCTTTGTTATACATCCGAAAGCAATATCCAGGTACTTTTTTATCCCAATAAAAATTATTTACGTCTAAAACCAAGCGCTCATGCCCACACTAAATTCTGCAAACAGTCCAGCTCGACATTAGTCACTGCCAACAGAGTTTGTTGAAAATGTGTCAGTAGAATTTGTGTATTCGTATTCATATTACCTTTAGCTGTTGGTTTTCTCCATGCAGGTTCTTTCCAAAGAACACTAATTATCCAAAATCAATTAACTCTACGGTGTAGACTGCAGGCTTTATCATAAAACACAGGTTCATGGGTCACTATGGGATCACGTGTGGGATTGTCCAGAACAGATTAACTATCTAAATGGTAAAAACTGGTTTTGAATTGTGTTGATTTTTCTTTTCTGCATTTAATAGAAAATAGCACTTGTAATAAAAACAAAACAAAAAAAATGTGTATTCCTCTATTGCAAGTTTTCTCCAATATTGAGCCCCATTGTATTTTTCAAGTAATATCTTTAATTCAGTGTTGTGGTCTGTGGCTGGATAGGAAAAAACCCATTAGCCAGGAACTTGACCCATACCCCCAACATTACTAACGATCAGCAGGAAACCTGCTTGCGCTTTGTTAGTAAACAAAGGCTCTTTTTTTTCCAAAAAGGACCACAGCAAGCAGAGAGAGGGAGAGGAGGAGAATCTCCACTGAACATGATCTGATAGGCTGGAATAGTCTGTGATTGTTCTACATTCATTTGGCCAAAAGAATCTCTGAGCGTTTATTTGTTTCTACCCAAAACAAGCTTTATCACCTCTGGGGTTTTAAAGTTTTCTTTTTTCTGTTTGAAAATAAATGACAAGTAAAAGTCAAACATGTGTGCTTTGGATGAAAATCTTCACATCAATCTTCACCCTTGAGGAACCAGCCCTGAGACATGCCTAAGTAGTGTAAACAGTAAATCGAAAGATGATTTATGTGTAAATGTATTTCATTAATGTGTTTGAATGTACACTTAAACATTATTCAACAACAAAGGTGGGAGTTAGCTAAATCAATTTGACACAATGCTGGCCTGGAGTTTTACACAGTCGGGGGTCCCGGGTTTGAGTATGTGCGTGCAGCTCTTGCCCCGGTGTTCATGGTGGTCCTCACTAGGTGCACCTAAACACCTTTTCACAGCGACCCGTCATTTAGTTTGGGTCGCCATGGCAGCTCCTGTTCCTGCTTGGTGCACTTTTGAATCCCAGACAGGTAGCTTCTTGCTGAGACCCCATGTGGGATTGAGAGGTTTCAGATGGGACAAAATTAAAGCAGGTACAACAAAAATCGTCTCATTCGATGGCCAATAAAACAAATTACAGACTCATATTTGGATAAAATGTGATTACACCAAATACATTAGCCAGATAAGTTAACCCGAAAGAACTCTGTCTTTCTTCTATATTGTTATTTATAATTAAGGAAGTTTGAATTTGAAGATGTCACGTGCTATTTGAAAGTTTGGTATCTGTGTTAGCATAAGCCCTAACAGACATTTATCGACCACTCAGGATTGTAGAGCCCTTTGCAGGCTTTAGGGTAGGATTGAAGTAAATCTGAAATATAGATTTCCCTGTTATCTTGTTTTGCATTAATGAAAAGCATGTCCTGAATCTGTCATGGGAGATTAGGTGAATGTGATTACTGTTTTCCTTTTGCAAATGTAGATTTATGCTCACAGGGGATTCCTGTGTAACCGTCCAGATGTGCATTATTTTTTAATCGGCTGGAGAGATACGGAAAAATAAAGTTGGATTGGTCCTGAGGTGTTGAAACAATGAAGTGTCTCTGAGCACCTGACAGAACTACTAGAGCAGAGATTTTGAAAACCTGCTGACTGTAACAGAATACCGAGGAATAAACTGACACGAAAATGAGATAACACTGAATGTAAATATGAATATAGATGAAACAGTATTTTTTTATCTATACGCTGTTGATCCAGTCGTTCAAACATGTTGGGCCTTTTAACATTTTATTTACTTATATAATAACTTTTATTATTTTATTATTTTACTCTATTGGCCTGATATTAAATGTAAAAATTATGTTTTAGTGTGAAGGACTACAGTTTGAATTTGATGGTTGGTTAAATTAGCTGAGATGAATTACAAAAACTTGCATGCAGTCATTGCTATGTAGTTAAGTTTTTAAATGTATTTATTTTTTTAAATCACAAAGAGGCTTAAGCAAAAAATTGCTGAAGTTTTTTCTCTGACAGAAAACAATGTTATACAACTGCTTTAGGACACCAAAAAAATCATTTTGATGCTGTTGAAGGGGTTAGTTTGAAGAAATAGACAACTTTGATTTAATTTGTGATGCCAGTTGAAAGTTAGCCTGGAATGGTATAAATTACTAAATGAGTCATAAACTTTTATTTATGTGCAGAACATGACTGCATCTTAGCTTAGAAGGCAGCTGGTGGTCTAGTGGTTAAGGTGATATGCTTGTAACCATAAGGTTGTCTGTTCAAGATCCATCTCAGCTGTTGTACTGCAAGGTACTTAACCTGAATTGCTTCAGTAAAATATCCAGCTTGTATATTCAGGATGTATGTAGAAATTGTAAACTCTGTAAGTCGCTTTGGATAAAAGCATCTACTAAGAAACTTAAGATTTGAATACTGTGATTGTAGAATGTGGAACACGTGATGTGGTTGGTAATGTCAGTCGTATTTCCCTATTAGCCTCATTAAGTAAATTTTTTGTTGTCGTGAAACGGTCATCACAAAGCTGTTCACATTTACTATATATATGTATACACACGTGAAAGGTGGAAGTGATATCAAGAAAAAATAACAAAGAAAGCTAAATCAAATAAGAAAAAATAAATTCTAGGCTTTAATAAATATTATAATTTTATTGGTTAAGCTCTCAATTTCAGTACTGTGCATGACACGTCTGCATTAAACCTAACAAACATGGTTCTGAAATATTGATCGACTAATCAACTAGTTGCAAATAATTAATCAACTCTTTTTTTTTGATCGACCGACAGCCCGAACATCCCACGACACTGGGCAACCTAAAACCATCTGATCCATGTAAAGCTCTCCCACAGAAAAGTGTTATTATCATATAATAAATGTTTCAGCCAAGTTCTTGGTTTCCACAGACAGTAGCTAGTTCCTTTTGCATGGAAATAAATGAAAGATTAAGTCAAAGAGGGAGACCACATTACTGTGTAAAAAAAAAAGGACTATGCCATCAATGGGATCAAAGGCTTCACTAAGATCAATGAACATTGTGCTGATAGTTTATTATTTACATAAACATATTTAATCAGCGGTGCACACTGAGATGAATCGCGCGGCGGCTTAAAAATGGGAGCCAGGTGGAGGCATTTGATGAATAACCTGATAAAATATTCATGCTAACGCTCATTAAAGCCACACTAGGCGCGGAGAATGAGTTAGTTTCAGGAGGAGGAGCGAGGCCTTTGTTCCACCCAGGGTGGACATCTTTTCTTTGGCTTCGTTCATCCTCATCCTCGATGCAGCCTAAGAGCAGCTTTGTCATGTGCAGGGTATGTCGAGAGGGATAGACAATGCACACCTAATTAGCTCCTTCTGACTAATTATCAAGCACTAATTGAATAGCGTGATTTGTCTCGTACTTTTCTCCTCGACATCTGTTCCCGAGGAAGGGACGACGTGGTTGAAGGCTGGCTGAGCGGAGGGTCGCAGCACCGACAGCTGGGCCACCTGCTGCCTGTCAAGGTGTGTCCCTCACTCTGCAGGCCCTCTCCTGCACTTCGCCAGGGCACCCCTCATCTACGTCATGAGGGCGATCTCCAACAAATTTAAACCCCCATACCATTAGACAAGATCCATGTTCAGACACTTTTATTGATGTCTAAAACATACTGGTTCAGGAAAAGTTGTCCATTCGGCTCCACTCCAAGTCCTGTTTTTTATTTTACTTTTATTTATTTTTTCCCCAAATGATTCCTTTAAATGTCTTCATTGTCTTCATGTTACCATGGTCACAAACAGCTTAACATCTTCTTTCTTTCGACCTCTCTGTGACACAAAAAAAGAATACGATGCAATTTCTATGTTAGTTTAATATTTTCATTGCAAAATGCATGGTCTCCAATTTTAAAGGGTAGTCATTTCACTGCAGCTTTACCAAGTCACCCACGGCTAACCCACCTTGTTTTAACTGTCATGGGGCGCATTGAAACCTCAAGAGACATCCACATGCAGTCTTTGTGATATTAATACACATCTCTCTATGGGGTTTTAGTCCATTATTTTAAAAATGAGACCAACTTTGCATTTAATAATTGACATCATTGTCATAAAGTCAGCACATGAAACACCACCAAGCATAATTCACAGGCCATTGTTCTTAATGTCTGTTCCCCAAGACCTTTTCAGAACAGGAATTGGAATAAAGCAGTCTCATTTTATTGGGCCTGAACAATTATGGGACACTGAGCATCACCAGGCCAGCGATGCGTGCCTGAAGCCGTCTCCCTCTTTTTGACATCAAATCTCAGTTTTGACAATTACACAAAGTGTGGCTCGGAAGAGAAACCTTTCTTTCGTACAAACAAATTAGCCGGAACCTTTTTTTTTCCTTTCTTTCTTTGAATTCCTGATGCATGGAGCCCATTACCCCCTGGTTTCCCTTCAAACACCCAATTAAAATTGCACGGGGCTTGCACTTCATTACCTGAGCCCCGGGCAAATTGCAGGCCATTAAGTTGCTACCTGTACTGGTGGGAAGTGCTTCTGAGGTGAACATCTGGAGGTCATGAGGCAAGGCGTGAGGCTTGACGCCCTCCGGCTGTCTTTGTGGTCCCATTTGGCCTGAGAAGTCCATATCATCAGAGAGGCGCTCAATAGACGTCAGGTTACTGTTTACTGGATTAATGGCAGGTCCAAAACTAAGCAAACTGAACTTCTCTCCAAGTGCAACTCTGACTGAGGGTCATAATCTTGATAAAAAGGGCTGTGCATTGCGGGACAAACGTTGTATTTGTACAGACTGACAAATAACTCATTGCTTTTTCGCTGGGCTTCATCAAAAAATGGGAGCAAAATACAGAAGAGAAGGTATTAACTAAAATGAAGTGTTGAGTGCGTACATGTTTAAAGAAGATGTATACATTTGACATCTACTTTTAAAAATTGTTCTTTGGCAGTTCAGAGACCTTTACATCTTTGAGGGAGCTAAATCCAATTGCACCGACCAATAACACAATAATGGGATCATACAAAGTTATACATTTCAAATTAAACTTCTATAATCTAACACCACACCACACAATACACATTGTGTAAGAAGACACATCGACAGCAAGAGCTTCACGATAGCAGTTTGAACTGTCAACAAACAAACAAAACACACTAGAAGAAAATCACAATGGCAAGATACGCTGACCTCTTTGTCATTTTTTGTGATGAAAAATTTTCCTCTCAGTATTTACTGTGTATTGCTTGTGTTGTGCTCTGCAGTATGTCAACCTGCCTCTGCCTGTGGTCGTGGTCCACACCAGGTGACAGGTTCAATTAGGGTAGCACGGCTGTGATCCATAAAACTGGATTATAGATTGTGATAGTTAGGCAGATTAGTGCAGCTGTTTAATTCATGAACATGCAGGATAATTATGGCATATGATGTATACCGAATATGAATATGTCCAATTGCCGTCTTACTTTGTCGCAAAGGAAATTAGTTAGGCTTGAAGTGCAAAGTTGATCCAAACTCTGGGTGAACATAATTAGAAAAATGACTAAACAAATGCAATACTGATTAATCATGCTCTGTTGTATTCAGAGTCTGGTTTTTATATGAAATATAAAGTAAGGTTAAATGGTTCCGTATTGGTAATTATCTGTGGGTATTCAGAAAATAATACATAAATGCAATATCACTAGTCTTCTCGTCGCTAAAAGGAAATATATTGTTAATTACTACAATCAGGTCAAAGAAATAACTTTAATTGAATTGCTGTCAAATGTAGAGAAGTCAATTACATTTAATAAAAATGGATAAAAGGAAACCGAAGACTATATAGAACAATAGCACACACCATCTGTCAGTGACAAAGGTTGCCAGGCGACAATAAGACCAACAGAGATTGCACTGACTGTATATAATTCGCTGCCATATTTTTATGGTACCAAGCATGCTGAAATCCATGGAAAAAAGGTTGACACTGTTTACACCAATCTAAAAAAAGCTAAATGCTAAATAGAGTCATTGTGAAGATCAGATCAGAATGCACGTGTGTTTGATTACTTGTTCCACGTTCCCACTTCCATCCACAGTAAAGAAACTCTTTCAGAATCAAACGTTCAAACTTACTTAAAGACCCAAAGGCAAGACGTTAGATGTCCCAAAAGGCAAGAAGGTTGAGTAGATTATTTAGCTAGCTGGTTAGCTAGACAGCTATTGATTACAAGCCTCTTCCACAGGGGAAAAGAAATATAAATCTTCCTATTATGTGCCATCTTCCTTAACATTCTCCGTTCCCCTCTGATCCGCAAAATTAAATTAGGAAAATGATTTACAGTGGCACACAGGTGCCAGGAACATATCATCACGCCTCTATTCATTCCAAATAAGAACTTTTTATGTAACCCATCAGGGACAGTGTGTGCTGATCCGCTCCCCTCTCCCGTTGCTACTTTCAGTTTGCCCATCAGCACCCACTTCCCATCTGCCACTGATTGGCTGACATTACAGGAAGGATGATGTGAGGAGCTGCCTGCAACTGACAGTAAATTCAGCATAATAGCCTCCCTTGTGCTTTTGTTTTGTACAATAAAAATGCCTTTTTTCCCCAAACCAAAGATTTCTGTATATATTATCATTTTGTGATCATAGCTTAGAAAGCTGGTTGCCCGCCCCCCTTTAAAACCCTACATGACTTGTGATCTCCATGTGCAAAATTCACGGTTGTAACCACACCTCTGGTACAAAATTGTTCCTGTAAGAAGCAGTCACAAAATAGAATGCTGATAAGGGAAACACACACACACACACACACACACACACACACACACACACACACGTTGGTTTGAAACAGCTTCCTTGCCCAAAGTGGGGGGGGTAAAGGAGAAGCTTTTCCCATATTTCTGACAGAGTCAGACACCTGTATCGTCTACTGCTAGTCTCCCCTCTGCCAGGCATGATCTCCAAATGATACGTTCACGGGCTGTGGACAGAGTTAGGATTCAGAAGTGGACCACAGACATCTGCAACTCCTGGTCAGCTGTGAGTTCAAAGGAAAGGCCACCCTTTTTACAATACTCTATACTTTAAAATATTCTTTCTTCTGATTTTTTTCTTTGAGGAAATCATAGCTTGGAGGGCAACATAACCCTATTTCACTAATTCATATTTGTTTGAATTATTAAGGCTCTCATCTATGTTAAATGTCTCCTTCTACTCTCCTGGCCCCACTGAAAGGTAGCCTTGGGCTGACTAGACTGAGACTTTCTTAATCAATGTTTTTTTAAGCAAAAGTCCAAACTAAATATTTCATGAATTATTAACTCGGCACTTTAAAATGTTCCACCAGCACAACTGGCAGCTACAAATGTACAATTAATTAATATTTAATTAAACAGGGCTTTTAAAAGTCGGAGGAGGCTCTTACTTGCTGTTCCTCTCTCCTAATAGGCAATTTTGTCCTGGAAACAAAGATGCAAAATTGTGTGTAAACAATCCACTTTTGCCAAATTTAAAGACCCTTCACTGCAATTCTCTTGCCTTGTCTGGAAACCTAATAAAATTAAAATGCCAGAAATATTATTTGTTAATTTCTGGAAGGTTCAGTCTGCTGTTCTATATCATTTTAATCTTTAATCAAACGTATAGCAATTGCAGGCAAAAGTACTCGGGTTAACAAGGTTACACGTGAAGCATCGCCCCTCAGTCACAGGCTTGAGTGGATGGAGACTGGCACAAGGCTTAAAGCCTAAGACCCTACCACGACATATCTTTTCCTAAAGCGATTAAAGGTGCATGATTGGATGTTGATTACTTAATGTGCTAAAATCGAGTCTCCGCGAATTGGAGGTTTTCCTTTCGACTTCTGGCAGGTTCCTGAATGCAGGAATCACTTCTCTTTAACATTATCTCAGAAGTAAATCTTTGCTTCGATTTTTTTTTTTGGCTTGCTTTTTCTGACATTGGAGATCGATTTGGAATCAGCTGGACTTCAGTTTTGGTTTCAACAGTGTATTCCTGGTGCAGTGAGGCTTAACATCTTAATATAGAATAGTTTTTTTTCCTGGCCTCACTGCCTTTTCTCTGCTCCAGACGCACACACAGGAGAGACAATGATAACAGGGGTTCCCATCGCACTGTGGCCTGATGAAAGTTCCTGCACCCTATTTATAAAGGCTTTTTTAAAATTTATTACAAATCTAGAATGCATTGAAAACTGAATTTCAGACAACTAATTTAAAGTAATAGGATTTGTTATACATTGAAATAATGGTCAATGAATATTTCATAGCGTCTCTTCACAGAGTGTGTTACCTTATTCTTGACCTATCATTGACGGGCCTATGAATTTTAAATTGCAACAAATGCACCCCAGCCATGGTTTGTAAGACCATGCTGAAGCTAAGCAGGCAGACTACCACATCGCTGAAAGGCACAAGTGGTTCAGAACCCTGGAGGCCACAGTCTGTCTGTAACCTTGCCTTGGGTACTTCTCTCTGGACACAATTAGCACATGCAGGTCCAAACTTTTTCGGTTGTTTTTACTTCTATGTAGCTTTC
>JAOVYW010008182.1:0-10336 GCA_025775045.1 Hiodon tergisus
TGTGTGTGTGTGTGTGTGTGTGTGTGTGTGTGTGTGTGTGTGTGTGTGTGTGTGTGTGTGTGTGTGTGCGTGTGTACGTGTGTGTGCGTGTGTGCGTGTGCGTGTGTGCGCTTGTCTTTTTTTTTTTTTCCTCCACTGTCTTTTCAAAAGATTAAATATATCATGATTGTTATAAGCTTCTAGCTTGGCACTGAGCGCCTGCTGCCCCTCAATCAGCTAATTGTACTAAATATAACAGAGGAGTACAGAGAGGAGGTGGAGACAGTTCACGTGTAAATGTTTACTCAAGGACTTAAATAACGTTTTAGTTTTAGTTTTTTTTTTTTTTTATCTGTAAAATGTTCTACCTTATAGTGGCTTTTGTTGTTGGATAATCCAAAAGGATTATAATGAGTATTGCACCAGTTATTTTGGATTATAAATAAGAAAAAATGGAAAAGGAAAAAAAAAAAATCTATAAATGAATAAAATATTTAAAAAAATGTTTTTTAATAATTGTTGCCATAACTTGACGTGGAACAGCCACAGCTGTCTGTTTGTCCGTGGAGCAGTTGAACGAAGAGAATGTTCGGGAGGTGAGATGTTTTGTTTTTGAGAGACTCGTTTCAGAGGTGCCTAAACATTTTGGGGTTTTTTTTTGCAAGGCCACTTATCGTTTACAAACATTTTGTTTATTCTCACATTAAAGAAAAAATAATTTACCGTGGAAATGCTGGGGGGGGGCAATAAAGGACTTAAACTCTCTTCCATCAAAGGAATTAAAAAGAGAAAAACTACAGAATGAAGATTTATGATACTTTCGAAACTCTGGGATTGATCAGTGTGTTGCGTTTGGCTTTTTCATTTTGTCATAGTTGATTTTTGTAGACTGAGACTGTATTGTAAAAATGTAGTTTACACACAGACTCTCACGCTCACACACACACACACACACACACACACACACTCACAGACACTGGTGGATGTCTCAGGAAAGCCAGGTTCCAGAGAACCAACTCCCTGCCATTTTAATGTACATTTTAACGAGGGGAAAGAAGGTTAGTAATGAGAAGAAAAAAACTGAAGATACGGATGGAAGAAGAAAAATAGAATTGTTTCATAAACTGTAGAAGTGGCATATTTACCAAATAAAAGACTCAGAACGAACTCTACCTGCAGAGTGCTTTATATATAAATGTCTGTATATTAAAATCTCTTTACATTGTGAAGGAGATCGATGATTTTTGATTGTTAGCCCATGAGAGAACATAGAGCTGTGTGTTTGAAAACTTCATTGTAACTTTCTAAAGAGTGCCGTTCCTGAACATTTTCTGAATTATTGTGCATTATTGATTTACCTAAGTCCTTCTGCAGTTAAGGTCTATGCACGGGGGGGGGGGAGTGGTCATCTCTTCTGTTCTTCAGGGTTCACTGTAGGTATGTTTTTTTTCCATGCTAAGATGCTACCCCGGCCTCCCACACACCCCTCTGCATCGCACCGCCATGCTGTCTCTTTCTAAACCAATGAGTGTCGCTTGTTCTGAAGCACTGTGGGGGTTTTTTTCTGTGACAGGCTGTTTCTCGAAAGGGTTTCTGTGATATGTTTTTGCTTATGGGAAAGGAGGGTTTGTGCATTTTTGCCTTTTTTATGTTTAGGTAAATGTCTACCAAGTTTAAAGAAGAATTTATGTTGTTTTGGATTTTTGGTCGTCGTTACTGTTACTCCTCATAGAATGTGATTGTGACCTGCAGCAGGAAAAACTAAAACTCGTTAACTATGGAGCTTTTTTTTAACCATTAATAAAATGCAGTTTTATTTTCTTTTCTTTGAAAATCCCCGTTTTCAGTTCTGTCTGGAGTCAGATGTTTTCCGTTTTAAAGGTGGAAGGCAGTGATCTCGGTCGCTTCTCACTGCTGGGATTTCCTCCACCTGTTGTCTGTGCTGAGGGAGAAACCTGGAGCTGCCGCGGTTTCCTAAGCTGAAGTGCTCCAGCTTTATGTGAGGATCCAAATTGCGCCAAATTAGTAAATTTGTACGTTCCTTTTATAAAAGTTTCTACTGTTCTTAGGCAAAAAAAAATCACGACTGCTAATAACCCAGATCGTTTTGCAACTTTGAGTAGCAGGATGATGATGCAACACAGGCGTTTAGGTTCAGAACTCTTGAGCCTTCTGTATCTTAATTGACATCATGCAGTGACTGAAGCAAACTAAAAAAAATTAGGTTTTCTCATCAAGTGGCAGCAGGAAAATTTGGTGGACCCGTCTGTCATGGTGCGACCTCTTTCCGCTGCACTAACGACCTTCTGGTTTTCAGTTCGGCAGAACGGGGTCTTACTAAAACACCACCAAGACAATGTCTGATTTCAGAAATGAGACATAGTGGCATCTGCATGTGTTACTAGGTCTGCGAAAATCCACTTGTTTTAACAATAAATTGTGTATTGGTGCAAAGCGGACACAAGTGGAGAATGAATGATCTTAGCCAAGACTGATCTGTAAAGCTTTACTTAATACTTTTAACGCAGCGCAGCAGAAATAAGCAGTATTGCTTACAATACCAATGACCATGACCAACCTCGGTATCATATACTTCTGACCACAACGAGCAGTAGTAGAGTGCCCCACGCGTCTAGTCTAACTTTCAGGGCTGTGGGCCTTCTGAGCTAACAGTGCGTTCTTCGGGCTCTCATAGTAGTTCTCCAGTTTACTGTTGCCGTACAGCTTCATTGGCTCTTTGTCTGATGGGGCCAGGTGACTACCGTAGTCCTTACCCGTGTTCGTCCGAGCTACTGCCATTTCTTCATAGATAGGAACGGGATGTGGGTTTGGTGGTTTTCTGTGTTGGCACGTTCTCTGTAAAAAAAAAAAAAAAAAATATGGAAATAAGAAAACAGAGCACACGGTTCTGTCTCGGTTCAGCAGGATCGAGCCGTCTGACACGCGTCTTAGCATTTGATGGCTTTGATGGCTTTCATAAGCTTTGTACGCGTCCATAATATCAGTCACTGAAGTCAAAATACATGTTGCTGTAGACAGGTAAAAGTTTTCTGGGGCGCGGGTATGCTTTTGACGCTGTACTCACGAGCCGACCGGCGCACAGGCAGAGGAGGACGAGGAACAAAACAGCAGTGGCTGCAGAAATGGCATACAGCAGGGTGGTGTAGCTAGAACAGCTACAGGGGTCAGGTGCGTCTACACCTGAATCACAGAGACGCCAGTTCAGCCTGACCCGGAAAACACCCAGCATGCTTTGCATTTTGACTCATTTACTAATGAGGGTTTAAAAGTTTTTCCCATCCATGTTTTCCTTGGGAACAGACAATAGCACCTGTAAAACAGACAATTCTATTGAAATGCGCTTTAAGCTTCTGTCGGTCCTACTCTAATCAATTTTAATCAAGCAAAAGGCCCAACCAAAAAAGAAGGCTTCCAGTTGTCTACCATCATGTTGTCAATGTGGTCTGAACAGGAAGTTACGGACCCCACCCATTTTAAAACGGCTCTTTTTCACTACTACCATCAGAATGAGGAACGACTAAGTCGCTTATTTGGGTTTTCCTTTGCTAGATTTAGGGGGCAAAATTGTCACCTGTCTGGATTTCAGGATTCTTCCCTCCATATAGTGAGTAAAGTAGGTGTCAGATCTCTTGGAAAACACTTTTCCCAGATGATGAGTAAGAACAAACCGCATACTGCATTTCTGATTTTAAAGGTAGACTGTGGGCTGTCACTTGGGCTCCCTGACTAAAAGAATATGGAGTGTCAGCACAAGTCTCGGGTTGTCCTGCAGACAATCAGCCCGCGCTGACTATCACTCACCCACTTCCACAACGACGACAAAGAACCCTTCCTGCCCAAGGACAGTTTCGTCGATGGGGTGCGCGGCGTAGATGAATTCGCAGAGATACAGGCCCGTGTCGTTTTGCTCCAGCCGACCGATGGTCGCATTCAGCCGGTCGCCACTTAGGCTCCCGTGGACGACAACTCTGTCTTTGTACAGGGGGTCGATATTAACCAACTCTTCTAAAATGAAGAGCAGGGAACGTTCTGGGCGCTCAGACTTGTGGCTGAGGGAGAAACCCAGGGGAGTGTTGGTTCTCTTCTCAGTAGCACACGAAATATCCACAGACTGCCCCTCATGCCTCTTCAGATGCAACACACGGAACCCTAAAATTAAGAGGATAAGGTTTAATTCAAAAAGATACATGTTGAAAAATAATAAGCATGATATTTCCTTAAAGGTAGAACACTAGAGGCAAGATTCTGTCAAAAAATTGAAAATTAAATTATGACAATAATAAACGGGACTGATATAAATTTTGTGTTGAAGTGAGACAGTAAAGTTTTTTTTTTTTTAGAGAGACAGAGAGAGTGAAATCAGCCTGGATGATTATCGCTGTGGTTTTCACAGCATCCAGACAACCTCAGTGTCTCTTTGAAGTATGAGACGTCGTTACAGAAAATGAAGGTTTACATACTAACGGGACCATGTTAAAATTCCATATTGTCCATTACTAAAGATTTCTTTCCAAAACTTTGTCCCATGGGCTAAATAATACAAATAACTATAATTTATAGTACATTTAGTACAAATAGCCTAGTCAAGCAAAAAGCGGACAGAGAACGTTAAGAATAGAACGTACATTGAAGCAATATCAAAGCCACTGTCCGCGTAATGAACGCACCCCAAAAACTAGTAAATAAAGTAAAAACAAAACTACCTCTGAAAGGTTTGAGAAAAACATCGAAACTACTGTTGGTGGTGGAATTGCTCTTAACCGTTTAGTCGAAGCGGGTGCAAGCTACAAAGGCGACCAAACCGTATGAGAAAAGCAAAATATTTATTGACTATGCTAATATTGTTAATAACAAATTTACTGAACGTAAACGTATAACGTTGGGATCCATAAGTAGGTATTTGTGCTAAAAGCGCAGCAATAACAAAAATGTAATTGCCAATTATTACAAGTGTAGGTCTAACTCTTAAAATGACCCACTTTGCCGTAATTTCTAATTTCCCACTAGTGAGTTGTGCAAAAATAATCATAGGCACAAAATTTGAATTTGGTTCGTTTAATTGCCTTTTGCGTTAGACATACGTGGTGGAAAAGGTCCACAATTTAAATGGGGTAATTTTGAGGGACATGAAATGTTCTGAAGTGGATACACATCGATAGTCGTATTTACCAAGACACAGTGGCATTACCACAACATGCTTAGAATTGTTCGTATTTTTTTCAATGAAGTGGCATATCGATATTTTAAAGATCCACGTTTATGTTAAGTGACAACAAACATTTTGTTCAACAGGTGCAAGGTTTTTATTGTAAAATCCGCACATGGCTTCCAGTTGGGGACAATAGTTTTCTACAGAGGCTACGCGCGTATACATATATATATATATACACACACACACACATACAAACACACAGTTTTCTGCACGGAATGTTTTAAGGATAACATAAGACGTAGGAATAATTGTGCAAGCGGAGTTCCAATGTTCAACTAGACCCCGTAAAACTGAAACTGAACTTACCAAATGCTGGTGACAGAATGAGTAACATCCAGGGAACAAAATGAATGGAACAAACGACTTTATTCTGACCCATAACGATGTCCTTTAAATTGACAAACGATGACAATTAGTTTATCAGTTTCATTATACCCCGGAGGTGGATGTAACTGCCTATGTAAATAGAACTGCCAGTGTGTTAGAATCGATGCCTTAAAAGGCACCCATAGTTCTAGCACGTGAATGAGAGCAGGACTGAGGAAGCTTGGGCGAAAACTTTGACACCGATTGTTGACTTTTCCCTTTTAGGGTGACAGCCACACCTCAGAAGAAGCAAAACTAGAGGAAGTAGTTGCATTCACATTTAGTTATTGGTCCTTTTCGTGTACTGACAACAGTTTCATCTTTTCACTGATCTATCAACCGTGGAACATATATGTATTGACTGAAACTGCTAGATGCCTTAAACTCTCTGTCTCTCTGTCTCTCTCTCTCTCTGTCTCTGTATATATATATATATATATTCCAATAATTAACATCAGTGTTTGGAACAACATGCGCTATACAATATAAAATCTGTTATCCTGGTCAACATTCATACACTTTTACGTAAGCCATAGGTGTGCTGAAACCACTGTCTCACGAATTTCTGCGTGTTTGCCGGAAGGAAGCTTATATCCAGTGTTTGTTGTTGAGTAAATCTAAAACTGGATAAAATAAGACGGTAGTATAGTAGGATATTTTTTATTTAACTACTTTGCACAAGTTCAGGCTTTTAACCACTGTGCCACCTGCTGTCCAATGCAGTTATTGGCCAGAAATGTTATAACCCAAACGTTTTCCCCTGATTGCAACGAAAAAAAGAAATGGAAAGACTTGGCAAGACGGTATTCATGCCCGGAAATGTCTGAAAATGAATCCACAACTGAAACTGCCTTAAAGTTTCACATACCTGTGAACCAAATGTGCAGACTTTCATCAGTATGGTAAACAAAATAAATGTAGTGTGCAGGTGCAGTTCACGGGATCAACGGTGGACTGGTCACTCCAGGCTCCTGCCTTTATGGGGACATATATTTAACCTTAGTGAGGGTAGAGAAACTTCCCCATAAAGCTTTGGGATAAAAGCTAATTGAAATCAGGCAGTTTGTGTCTCAATATGGATGACCAGGTATCCCTTCAATCATACTTCAGATGGTCCTAAATTCTTACATATGGGCTAGTCCTGTGCTTAGGACAATTTTCAAAAACATTGAATGCAATGCCTAAACTTAAGCGCTCATTCACCATCGCAAATTTAATCCTTCTAATACGGCTTTCCTGGTTGCGCATTACCCATTATAAAGAATCACACCATGCATATGCCTGTTGAACAAAAGGCAATGACCAGCCACAGCCGCTAGGTGAGAAGTTTGCTGTCAGTAAAATTCAAGGCAAACAAGAGAATGAAAAAAATAATGAAAATTTAAAAACAACTGTCTCAGACTTCATCCTGCTATCTGAGCGATTATAGCTACTCATCTGACGAGCGAACCACATGGTCGGTTGACTGACTACAAGGGTCAGAAACAGGAGCCTCGGCCCCCATGGGCTGCATCTGTTGTCAACATGAGGATTTCTGCACTCATCGTGCAATGTCTCTTTGTACTGCCGTAAATGAAGCGTGTTCTGTTTTGGATGATGATAGTGTTAATTCAGCAGGCTCAACGGTGTTCTTCCCTCCAGGCACTAGAACACCAGCTCGTGTGGGAATACCCTTGGCAGAGGTGGAGTGGTGCGCTGCATTTAGCCCTACATGTTGACGTGTAAGTGTCGTAAATAAAGCACATACACGAAGCTCACTGACACAGTCCATCCGTCTGTCACGACAAAATAGACTCATTTTTTGAATAACCTTTTATCATTTAAGTGTCTTCTATACAGCAACCATTCACATGATTCACTTTCGTGGCCTTTGGTCAAACCCTCAACACAAATAAGCTCTGCTTGTCAGAAGTGTGGGATGTAACACGCCAGACACGTCTGCGGAGCTACCAGAAGCCCTCATAGAGCACAGCTGAAGGAGTTTTCGAGGCCTCGTTCGCAGGCAGAATTGTAAAACATTTACAGGAATATTTTCCATTTCATCGCCACTCCAGCGACTCACCGGCACCATGACCCGTACTTTATAAACACACCTTAAACGAAAATTTCTTTATATGTAGCAAAAATGCTTGCCTTTCCTCGTCACCAGTCGTACTGTAACTGGCTTGGATGAGAAAAGGTTTAATCCACCAGGCCACTAGGGAGGGGCCTACCATGCACTTACGGCCTCGTTCCCTGGGGGTATTACGCCAACCATAGGTCCAGCCGCCAGGACAGCCACACGGGTTTTGCCCTGGCATGGGCACATTGCTACTGCCGGTGTCTGGGTAGCTGGGACTTCCATTCATTCACACGACAAAAGGAAGTCGGCCTTGTGACAAGCTCCCCCACATTCCCTGCCAGCCGGAGCTCATCAAAGCCTGAATTCCTGTTCTCAGACAAAATGCTACACATGAACGTTGTCAACTCACGGGCAAAAACACTGCCAAAGCAGCCGCCATGCAAACCTTTGCCATTGTGCAGTTTTGTAAAACAGGTTGAAACCAAAAGGTCCATGTGAGTAGGTTTAGCTTAGTAAATCAAAACCAATTTTGCGTGAACTACACATATACAAGCATGCAGCCGACCACAGAGAGGGTAACAGACAAGATCATAAAACAAAAAAATACAAATATGTACATATACTAATTTGGTATTTGAGCATGTTTCAATTTCAATTGACATTTGTGAGAACTTTCAGCCTCAAACTCAAATGACTGGGAACAGAAGTTCAGAAGTGTCCGACAAAGTGTACTTGTAAAGCACAAAGAAAGGGCAAAAAGGGAAACCCCCTTTTATTTTATTTTTTTAATCGGTCAGAAAAAGACAATTGGACCTATACACCAACATTCACCATTCTACCCCTTGTAACAGTATTCAAATTCCGGGAGATAATATTATTTGTGTATAGCAAGTACTTAAACAGAGGGCGGATAAACACTGGAGATCTGACTTGCTCATAATTTAATTTTAATTTTAATTTTTTTTTAAACTTTAAAAATGCATAATGTATGTTAGCTGTTGGAGGCCTTGGGGCAGTTGCCCTTTTTGCCAATTCAGCAATCCAACCATGGCTAATTCAGTGGACTGCAACGCTGAAATTGTTTCAAGAACAAACCTATAAAATAGATAGTAAAAGAGTTGAAAGAAAAACTACCTTGTTTCCCTCGGCTTTGATCTCAACCCATGCTGAACATTAAAGTTCAAACAAACACTGTTAATGAGAGAATAGCTAGGCAGACAGAAATGACATGAAAAGCAGAATACTGTCATCACATTTGAGTTTTAATCAAATGCACAACAAACTATCCCTCAAATAGTCCCCAGTTTAATAGGGCCCTTTCCCCCCCTTCAAAATAAAAAATATAGGTAGGTTCACAAAAATTTGAAAAAACCAATAGTATAGAGCTCGCTAGATTGTTATAGAGAAGGTCATCCTCAAAAACCAACAAGAGTAACTTGTGGCAATAATAATCCACAAAAGATAGCTAAATGTGATCAACCGAAATGGCAAAATGACAACAGTCCAGCTAACTTAAAACCAGACATATGTATATTTGCCTATCACCTTCCACTTGTGTCAGAGTTTCACCCTTTTACAGTGAAATCATTCTCCTTTCATACCGCATGTGATATTCACAAGATGGAGTGAAGGGAGATAGTTTGACAAAAGTTTGAAAAAAAAATTTTAATCGTCTGGTAGAGAATTGTGTCTAAACCATTAGTGAAGGTCTTTAATTTCAGAGCTAAAATGTGGAATGTGAAGTCTCTTAAGGACAGGAAGACTGCATTCAATGTCAATGAGCAGCCATGCCGAACGATTGACCTGGAAGATCTAAGGCAGTCCTACAGACGCAGTCTGACACTTTGTTCAAGAAGATGGATTGCCTGATGGGTTTATGTATTACACCATTATTTCTATATCTCCCTTAAATGTTTAAAATATAATTACATTGTAAACCTCCGTATGTCAAATGTGTGCAGCTGTGTTCTTATCTAGCGTAGATGTCATTCTCCTGTGGCCTTCGTTTTAAGTGCGTTGGTCTGGTTAAATTCGAAAAGTATGACTTGTTATTACGTTAGGATACCCATAACATATGCTTTACCTTTATCATTTTCTTCCAAATCAGCTTTTACCCTAATAAACCCGGTTTAAATCTGACATTGGCAACGTTCACTGCAATAGCGTAAGGTAAATACTGATCTAAACAAAAAACTTCGCTAATGCCTTGCTAACATTAGATTTGTATTTTGTCTAGTCTTGTTTACCTCAGAACTCCCGACGACACTGTACAGCAAATGGATCCAAACACGTGAATTACTACGGACTCCTTAATAACTATTAAGGAGATACGTTATCAGAAATCGCAGCAACAAGATGATAAATATTTTATGATACCAAAGATACGATTGTAAAATGTTTACAATGCTTCTGACTGATGTCGATATTCAAAATATTCGGAGAAACAGCGCCTCTTTGCGCACAGAAAGTGAAAAAGCTTACAGCACCGGGTATTCCCAGGCGGTCTAACCCGACCCAGTTTAGCTTCCGAGATCAGATGAGATCGGGCGTGTTTTTTTCATTTTGGTAAAATTTTAAAAAACATAAACAGTATAAATTGCCTTCACAAATATGGTAAACAAAGGTTGCATAAAACACAGTTGCAAATGACAGTTCTAGAATTCTGTGTTATGCAAACTCGTAATAATGTTTTACCA
>JAOVYW010008186.1:0-10335 GCA_025775045.1 Hiodon tergisus
CCAGCTTATTTTGGTTTTAATTAGGTCTTATTTCTGTGATATATATGTCTTCGTGGGACGCAGCCTAAGGATCCGTGTTAAGGCAGCCCTGGTGTTCAGGCAGCCCTGGTGCTCAGGCAGCCTAGGGACACAACCTAGGTATTTAGCCCTTGGACACAACCCACAAAAGTTACTTCATACCTGTCTGTTATGTGCAGAAGATTTTCTCTGCCTGACTATTATAATATTGTTAATGTATTATTATCTAGTTTCTTAGCAGACTCTCTTACCATGACTAAATTACTATTTAACATCAATTCATAAGGTAGATACTAAATAAATACCAGTCAAGTACCTTAATTAGTACAATATCTTATTCAGAAAATGAATTAATTTATGTTAATACGAGTCAGTTTTTTTGTGTGTGTGTGACTGTCCAAATAAAACAGTAAATACATTTTTTACCTCCCTTAATTCCAGGAAACAAGACAATTACAAACAATTGCATACAACTCGCTCAATTTAAACATAAATGTCTGCAATTAAACACATAATCCACTGTGTGGCAGTAGCAAGAATTTTCAGCATCAGTGTCATGCTCTCAAAAGCAATCGCTTCCTCCATTGTGAGACAAATGAGCATAAATGCTAAGCCAGCAATTATAAAGGCCAACACCATGTCATGAATCAGCCTTCAATTACTGCTATAACCCACTTATTTCTAATCATAGCAAAACTATTTGCTCAGGGGATTTCATTCGTACAGCAGGTGTGATGCACACAGGAAGCGAAGGGGGGCTCAAACACTTGAGCCCCTACCCTTTTCGATATTGGCTAAAAATAAACCTGCAATCCTCTTTTTATGTCTGAGCCCCTGTCCTTGAGAGAGCCTGTGCAAGGAAGTCTCTGTAGGCCGAGGTTTTTTTTTTACCAGAACTTTTATCTGGTGTATGTTATGGCATGTAAATCAGAATAACGGAAAACCTGAACTCAAAACGAACTCCACCGTCCTGATATAACTCGGCCACAAGGGGGCACCTCATTATCTGGATTAAAATGTTGTTTGATATCTGCTCCTGCTTTTTGGATAGAATGTTGGATGTTGCCCTTAATTTAGTAAAACAAGACTAACCGTTTTATGTAATATAGTTAAGAGAAATTTGGTTGAGTGCGCCTAATTAAATAAATCTATTTACGACCTAAAAAACACATATTTCTGGCACAAATTACTCATAGGAGTTAATTGTCAGGCGACCTAAAATTCTGACGAAAGTGAAAAAACGAAACTGATTAACGGCTCAATCAGACCAGTTAATGCTGCCTGGAATATATTGTAGCCAAAACCACGCGTTTTTAGGTAGCATGGTTCATATTAGCACAAGTAACACAACCGACATACTTCGAGCTACTTTCCCGTTGTCGACGCTAGGCCCTTAAAAAACATTCCGACTGAGAATCCAGTCACGATGAGCTCCGCCTATTGTTCGTGTGCTTCACAGCCTTCCTCGCCATCCTCCCGTATCACATGGTCTGTGTTTTGCATAAAATGTGTGTCAGTAGGACAGCGCTTCCTCGCGCACATGCAGGGCGCACATGCAGCTCAGCCTCAACTCGCACCGCGGACGCATTAGTGTAACGGACTCGCCTCTGCACTAGATCCCCACCAATGAAAGCGCGTCAATTAATGACAACAGGGATGAAATAAAGGAATCCGCGCGATGCGCGGAGAGTGGTTGAGGTCGGGTGAGAAATCCCCAGCAGAGAGTAACCATAGAGGTTGAAGAGACAAACGCAGAATGTCATATTTTTCAGTAGTCTGCAAACGTGATTGACGTGAGTGGGGGCGTGTTCATCAGTGGGTGTGTTTGAATATCTTAATCGTTCTGCTACTGAGATGCTGATGGAAATCAATACTTGGAATTTCTGAAGATCTCTTGCCATCGAACACATCGTTCGTGCGAAGCCCAGCAAGTCCTTGGCGTTCAGAAAACGTGAAATGGGATACAGATAGAATCTTATCGCCGCAGCACGTACAGCGAAGCTAGAAATTCCGATCATTTGAACATACCGTTTCAAAACGTGCATTTTAACGGAGGGGTTGACACGATCGCCTCATGTACTGTGCACAGGTAATTTTCTCCGCTCTTTTGGAAACTCGTCTAATGAACAGGCACTACATGACTCTCTCACCTGTATCTACGCGGTATTTGTTCCAGATTTTTGACATAGAGAGACAAGAACTTCCCAGTCAATTACAATACATTTAGGGGAACATACAACAAGAAGGATGGACAACAGTCCTGGTAAGTATTTTTATTTGTGTGGTTGTTGTTGTTATTGTATTGTTTATAGCATTATAATCATTGCTAGTTCAGTATTAGTAGCATCAGTATTGAGTATTATTTTTATGAATTAAATATTATTATTATTATTATTTGAGTATTAGGATAATGTATTAAAAACTGGATTTGCTAAATAACATTTGGAAGTAAATTTAGCTCAGTTGACACACTTAATTTTTTTATTCAGATACTTAATAGAGGGCGATGTATTTTGGTTGGGGTTATACTTGGTTGTATTAAGCCCAGAGTGATAGAATCCAACACATACACTTGAGTCTCAATGCCACACATCGGCGGATTTTAACGGGAGGCAACTGATAGCATCTATTGCTTTTGTTGTGTGGATGTATGGTCACCCGCCACTGATGAGAGTATTTTAAATTGACATGCCAAGAAGGGTAAATTGTGCCGTTTACATTCTACGAGCTGGGACGCGTAGCACTGACGAGAGAGACAAGGAGAACGGGGATTTTTTAAAGACGGTGATGTAGACTAATCAGACGGTCCACATCAAGTACGAGAATTATACGGAAAACCGTAAAACGGTTTTTACAAGGATCAGTGTAACTTGTCAACTCTAACACCGCGAGTAGAATATAATAAACTGACTATTTTATTTTATTTTGAAGCAGCTCTGTATTGTTTGCTATTGACCCTAACATTTACGTTTTTGTTATGTTTGTTTGTTTATCCGTTGCTTTTAAACAGACCGCGTGATAATATACGGTATAAAATGGCGGGAAAATATTTAGGTCTTTCTAGTCATAAATTGCTAAATATTAACGAATTCTCTGTTGTCTCGTTAAAAAGTAATGATTAAGGCGACTCCCATAACTTCCTGCTTCAATTCATGTAAACAAACTCACGTGTTTCCCAGAGTTGATGGACTGTTGTTTTTCGTTTTCTTTATCGCCAAATTAATTGATCATTATACCACCCACCCGATAATGCGTCCTTTGGAACAGCGGTGAAATGTTTAAAAATTGGACACATTTATAAGTAAAATGTTTTGTTTTAAGTTTAGGTAGGCTATCTGTTGAATTATTCGAGCTCTTCGTTAAGTGAACAAAAAGTCAGCGGTTTAAAAAAAAAAAAGTTTTGATCGTCAGTTAATACCGTTTTAGGACTGAACAGTGCGAGATGTCAACCATTTTGACCCCTGAATTGTTTTTCTTCGTTGATGTTCAGGGTTACAGGTTTGCCTGTATCGCTACGTACCGTTAAAGTGTTAATTGGCTAGTGATCCGTTTACAAAGCTGCAGTCACGTTCCAGGGCTTGTGACTGAATCGTTGTCGCGTGCATTCCAGGTTGACAGATTTCTTAGTATCGGCCTATAGGGCATGCCAAGGGACGTATTAAATATTAACGCCGCACCCATAAATAGAGTTTGTATCTGAACGAGTTCGTGCATATAGTCCATTGGAGGTTATGTTGAAATGTTTTTCCACATATTGTTATAGACTTTGTATGAACGACGGAAATGATGTTAGAAGAGTTGCATAAACTATATCGGCTTTGTTTTATTTTTATTTTATGTTTAGCCCCGCAACAAACCAGATATGAATGCGTTTTACAACTTCCTCCATGACTTATAAGGCTTATCCTCGTAGAGTCCTATACACGTCAACATCTTACTGTGTAGATGCGGGGAATCTCGCGGAAGTTCCATCTTTGTGTGAAGAAGCCTTTGCTTCACCAGGCATAATTACCACGAGCATGGAAAATGCAAAGTCTATGTCTTTGTTTAAAAGCCTCTACATCAATGAGTATTATCTTGTTTTTACTGACATGCCGTCTGCCTTGTTAATTCACTGGTGCCGTTTTATTTTTGTTTTTTCTCCCCCTGGATTTCTTAGTTTTTCTTTTTAAATGTTATGCCTCATATTTATTAATCTTACTTCTGTTCTTAGTATTGTAAAGCACTTGGAACTGGTTTGCACGACAGGTCCTATACAGAAAAAATCAAACAGGGCATAAGAATCAAGAGATAATTTATGTCATGAGGCTCTGAGAGTTTACAGGGAAATTAATTTCAATAAATATTAATGAAGGCCTTGAAGCTAGATGGGCATGAGGTGTTGGAAGGGAAAGACACATATGCTAAACAGTCAACCATTTTCACAAACACATACTGGCTTTGTTAACCATTGAGTCCTCTCGTCAGTAGGATTGAATCGGTTTGATGAAGACCGACAATGTGGTTGGAGTGCTGTGTCATTACTTGGTATATAAGAATATTTTTTGTTCAGCAACAGTTATCTCAGTTCTTCTCTTAACACGCAAACTTAAGTTCCAACGGTACAGTAATTTGTCACACCTCTACTAATTTGGGACTAGGTACGACATGCATTAATAATAGTTGTATTAGTTGTTAACCTACTCAGTAAAAATCATTCTTCCAGTAAGTTCAGTACAATTTGTAGGCATTAGCTACATTTACGTTTTACTAAGCTCGGGGGTATTTAGCTGTGTACAGCTATGTACAGTAGCCTGTCGCGGGTTTAAGAGTATTTGTCTGTGGTAACAGCGAGTGATGACTAATGGCGCGGGCGCACAGTAGGGCCGCCCCTCCTAAGAATGAACTGCCGGGGCAGCTCTGCTTCGTGCGTACATTTAATTATACCGGCAGCGACGCCCAGGCTGTTTCCGTAGGTCCTGTTTACTGGTGGGCGAACGACGCCTTCCCTCTCCTCGCTTTCCGAATCGCCGTCACGTGGACACACTGCTTGAGCCTCGTGCTGCGCGTGATTCTCTCCTAGCCCCTCCTTCTCCCCCTCTGTGCCATTGAGTCTCATGCGGAGTTACAAGGGGGGAGGTTGGTCAGTGGGTCAGTGATTTTTTTTCCAGATTGTGTATATATTTTAGCCATCGTTAATAATTTCATTTACAGATAGGGTGTTTTTTTGCGTGTCCGTAAGTACACTTAAAATACCACGAGATATGATAGTCTTCTTTATCAAACGGAAACGTGATTGCTTCGTCTCGTGGAAGGTTCGCGCTGCTCCGGTGTGCTGTACTCCGAGCCACAAGACTACGTGAGCGTGCCCGGCTGTTTGATGCGCAGAGACTGGAAAAGAGAACGCAACACACGGGGGCTAGTATTGAGAGCGTGCAAAAAAACAAGAGAAAATATGTTACATAATGTAACATAATATGTGTTACTGTTAGATCATCTGTTGTCCTGTGGAGTAGGAATTTCATTAGTTGGCGGACAATTAATTGCATTCTTAGTTCATTTTTGTTTGATTAAAATAAAGATTTTGCTTTGTTGGAAGTTTTTATCACCGCGAAAAAGATTTTCTTTTAACCGGTAATCAAATTTACTCCGACAGAAAATTATACATAAGTGATTGTTCTTGTTAAAATTATTAAATAGTATTATCCTTCCCTGCACACACACGCACACAGCTTCACCAACACTCATAGTTTCCAAATAATTTTAATACAGCAATCAGGTGGCTAAGAGTTTTGCGGACGAGAAACTGAAAGTTTTTGGACAATCGGAAAAGTGGTATGTTACTTTTCAAAATTGATTATAAGTAGAAGTACAAAACTTGAACGTTTGAATTGACATGGCAGTGGAACTGTGGGAAGCGGGTGATGAAACAGAGAGTGCTTTTATATAGGGAGATGAGGGGGGCAATTCTGCAGTAATCAAGTGAATTAGGACTTTCCAGATTATCAACCTACTAACCTGCTTTCACCCTTTAGCTGCGCAAAGAAACTTTCAGAAGTAGCCTATGACGTTGGTGTAAACACATTTTTGTCAAGGGTGGAAAAATGAGAGCAGGGATTTTCAAACATAATCATAACCTGGCAACGTTATCTGTCTGCGGGTTCGAGGGAAGAACGTGCACGAGAGAGAAAGGGGGAAAACGTTTGGGTCCTGGTCCTCACGTTTCTGGGCCCGGTCCCCAGCCCACACGGGCAGACTGAGCTGAGATCAGATCAAGCTGCCAAGGACCAGCTGTTTTGTCTGTTAATGCTAACCTCCGCACTGACCTCAATCTTGCCGGTCTGCGCTCGTGAGTCTGCTAGCTTCCCAGGTGGCGACTTCTCTGTCACACTGTGCCAATGTCCAGGTCAGGAAACTTAGTCATGGTCTGAGTACGGCTCTCCACATGGGCTCAGGAAGATGCCAGATGTCTAAGCTACCCTGGTTCCAACTTTGCAAACGCTAACCTCCTGGTTCTGGAATGATGAGACCACACCTTAAACACGATGCTCTGGTGGAATGATTTGTCTGAGAACTCTTTGCTGAAGCCTTTCTTTGCATAATATAATCCCATTAATTTTTACAAATTCAACGCGGATTCTTTTTGTGCTGATGAAATTCTATCTGGAAGACATGGTCAGGATTGTGGAATTCCATGCCCAAACAACCTTTTCAAAGTCACATCCTCTTATAAAACCAGGGGCTCTTAAGAACGGACAACTGGCACCATGTTCTCACTGCGAGGGTATCCTGAATGCTCCATAGTAGGGTGTGCTTATCACATGGAAACCCCCAGAGGAGTCTGGAGTCTATGTGAGTAACCAGAGGGCGGACCGAGGTGCCGCCCGGTCAGACCATTAAAACCCAGCTACAGCAAAAACATGTGGTGAGGCCAACTGACAGAGGAAATGTAAGGCCAGTAGGGTTTAACTGAAGTCATCTGTTGCCTAGGAAACAAAGCAAGGGAAGGGCTGGGCTTTGGCAGTTTACAGTTAGTGTTTTCCCACGCAAACTTCTCCTTAAGAAGTAAATAACTCAATCAAGTACTTACTACAAGGTTAATTCAAATGCACCTTGTAACTGGATCCTTTTCTTCTGTTTTATGTAACAAAATTATATAGCACAGAATTCAAATACCAACATCCTATAGAACTCATGAAGTACACTAACCTAACTGAAAAATCAAAACTCAAATAAAAAAATGTAACATCCAGAACAATGAATGGAACACTGAATTGACTGGTTTGAATAACCTAAAAACATGTTTATTATATCTGTATAAAATATCCGTCCCATGACGGTACTTGCCCACGAACAGTTATTAAGCGTCAGTAATTCTGTGTTGTATAAATAGACCATAGTAACCGACTAAAACTATAGCAGTCTCACCTGTTACCATGGCTTAAACCACGGCGCTGACTGTTGTGTTCGCTGGTGGCCTACGCAGGACTGCGGAATTTGCGCGGGCGGTTACTGTGTCAGGAGACCATGTGAGGACGGCGCTCAGGTGTCGTGCAGCGTAGAGCCAGGGGAGCGGGTTATTATTGGAACCGAGGAGGCAGGCAGGCTCAGCTGACACGTGAGGCCGGAGATTGGGAAGGGATGGTAAGAAAGAGAGGAGAGTTTGTATGAGATATAGAAAATATGAACGGCAGAATTGGCTTGTTTAACGTATGGACGTTAGAGGCGCTCCTCGTGCTGGCACAAATTCAGCCAATTGACAAGCACATAGTTTTTTTTCGTATTTTAAACTTCTTACTGAGGCAACACTATTCTTATTCTTATTCCACCGACTTATTCTGGCATGTGATCGTGCCGTTTGAGTGCACAATTATGTCTGGTGGTGTTAAAGTCTGAATGCAAAACACCAATAAGCAACGTTTTAAAGACTGGATGATCCGAAATTGTGCAACGTTACATCACTCTCATCCGCAAATAATTCCGGCATCTCTGTTACACTAACTTAACATGACAGGTTAAGTGACTCAGAAATACCTCAGCATAGTCATTGTTGTGCAGTGCACTGTGAAACTTTTAACCGTACAACTTAAATCTAGGCCATCTGGGGTTTTTTATAAGCATAGAACATATTCAGTATCTAAGGAGTGTTTTTCTTCTTGGCCTGTTGACAGAGGAATGCTTCAAATACACGCAGTAAACCAGTCCATACTAATATACTGCAGTACAGGTGTAAAATGTAGAAAAGGTGCAAATCTCTTTATAACGTTTTGAGCAGGTTTATTTCCTGAAGGAATCGTCTGTTAACACACCATGCAGTCTCTTTTCCGTCTTTAGTCTGAAAGTGTGTTAATGGCAAAATGACAAGGAACCAGACTGGCTAGTAAAACCCACATTGGCTAATAAAACCCACATTGGCTAGTAAAACCCTATTGGCTAGTAAAACCCTATTGGCTAGTAAAACCCACATTGGCTAGTTAAACCCTATTGGCTAGTAAAACCCTATTGGCTAGTTAAACCCTATTGGCTAGTAAAACCCACATTGGCTAGTTAAACCCTATTGGCTAGTAAAACCCACATTGGCTTGTAAAACCATATTGGCTAGTTAAACCCTATTGGCTAGTAAAACCCTATTGGCTAGTAAAACCCACATTGGCTTGTAAAACCATATTGTTAAAACTAATTTTCATGGGGAGGTAAGGATCCAAGAGTTGGCAGATTCCAGAGCCAAGAATGCAGAATTATTTGAGTCAACATCTATAACTTATTTGTGGCTGTGATTGACGTCTTTTTAATGATCCGAGTGACTTCTTTGCTTATTGGCTGATTTGTGGCTGTGATTGACGTCTCTTGTGCGCCTCTCCAGGAGGCGTAATTCTCTATGCAGGTTCCTCTGGCACTGCCAGCCCTGGCCCTGGCAGTGCCAGCCCTGGCCCTGGCAGCCCCTCCAGTGGGTACCAGACACAATCTCCTTCCTCCCATTCCCAGCCCTCGTCCCCTGAGGAGGTCAACTTTACCCAGATTTGGGCTCTGAAGCAGCGGGGAGCAGGCGGTGCCCCTCCTTCGCCCAAAATGGTCTTCCAGTTCCCTGAGGACACCCCAGCTCAGCACACACTCCCCCACCTCATGGCCGGGAAGAGGCCCAGCAGCTTCTCAGGCTCATTCACCAGTGAGGACCCGGTTTTTCTGTCTTTCTGTCAATCCGTCTGTCCTTCACGGGAACCTTTTCTATAACGCTTGTGTGAATGGCTGCCTGTTTGTCTGATCCACTCAGCCATCGCTCTGTGTTTCGGTTGATGCCGTCCAATATCCTGATGACCTCTCTCTCTCTCTCTGGCAGAGACCGGAGGTATGGTGCTGCTGTGTAAAGTGTGCGGAGACATCGCGTCTGGGTTCCACTACGGCGTCCACGCGTGTGAAGGCTGCAAGGTGAGACACACGCTGAAGGACGGCTCCCCCGATCATCCCCGTTATACCCAAAGTCAGGCAGTGACCACAGCGCCCCCTGTCTGTCGTCTTGGTCCCCAGGGTTTTTTCCGGCGCAGCATCCAGCAGAACATCCACTATAAGATGTGCGTGAAGAAGGAGAGCTGCCTGATTCTGCGCATGAACCGAAACCGCTGTCAGCACTGCCGCTTCAAGAAGTGCCTCTCTGTGGGCATGTCACGGGATGGTGAGTGGCGCCACGCAGGGGCCATGTCTATGCAGAGAGGGGCCGTTTACACGCAGGGGGGCCGTTTACACAGAGAGGTGGCGTTTACACAGAGAGGTGGCGTTTACACAGAGAGGGGCCGTTTACACGCGGAGGGGCCGTTTACACAGAGAGGTGGCGTTTACACAGAGAGGTGGCGTTTACACGCGGAGGGGCCGTTTACACAGAGAGGTGGCGTTTACACGCGGAGGGGCCGTTTACACAGAGAGGTGCCGTTTACACGCAGAGGTGCCGTTTACACGCGGAGGGGCCGTTTACACGTAGCTGCTGCAGACCGGAGCAGTGGGTGCTCGCGTTGTGTGGGTACCAGCACCACACTGCCCGCCTCCCACACCATTGCCTATATTCACCAAAAGTCTCCGTGACCAGCACATCGTGTCAGGCTCCAGATAGCCACTCTTTTCTTCCGTAAGCCAGTGCACTGCTGAACCAGACAGGGCAACAGCCTGAGACCAGAAATACCCATTTCACCTACTTTTCTCTCCCCCTTGGAACGCAGTATGGTTTCACCATCTCTGTGGCCTCTCTGCCTGTCCTGTCCTTTTATAGTGCGTCTCTTTGGCTTCTTCCCTGTTCTTTCTCCGGGGGGGGGGGGGGGGGGGGGGGGGGGGGGGGGGGGGGGGGGGGGG
>JAOVYW010008191.1:0-10331 GCA_025775045.1 Hiodon tergisus
GAGAATATAAAGACAGAAAGCCAGTGAGAGTATAAAGACAGAAAGCCAGTGAGAATATAAAGACAGAAAGCCAGTGAGAATATAAAGACAGAAAGCCAGTGAGAATATAAAGACAGAAAGCCAGTGAGAGTATAAAGACAGAAAGCCAGTGAGAATATAAAGACAGAAAGCCAGTGAGAATATAAAGACAGAAAGCCAGTGAGAATATAAAGACAGAAAGCCAGTGAGAGTATAAAGTAGTTCCCCAACATTCACACTCCAGACATTGTAATATCCTAGACTAAAAGGGAAATGTGGTTTTGTTTATAGAAAGTGCAGGGTAGAGAGTTCTTAGGAGCTTTATGCCCAAAACATCAATCATATCCCACTGTCTGCCTCCCAAGCTGTGAGAACCTGGTATTTTGAGATACGAAGACAACGTTTCTATTTCATATTCATATTCATTATTCATTTCATATTTCATTGATTCCCGGGGTGTTACATGGTGTCAGTTCGTACTGTTCACACCTTCATAGGCTTACATTCACAGCTAGTGCCATTCTGCGTGGGTAGCATATTTAATTCTTGGGGGACTTCCCTGACTGCGATTGCCACATAGAAGATCATACTGAAAGAGATTTTCCCGTAAAGTGAGTTTCAGAAGGTGCTTTCGCCCTGTAAAATAATGAATAACAAAAATATTAATAACAATTTAAAAAACAACCAGCCATACTTCAGAAGCACCGAAATAAGACTCACGAGATTTCTTTTTTTTTTATTGCCTTCTAATGACAAGGACTAATATGTGTAATGATATGTGTGTGTGTGTGTGTGTGTGTATTGTTATATAATATATAATACACATGTAGGGAAGGTTAAGCATGTACAAAATGCCTCAGTGCTGTACATTGGGAAGTTTATAGATCCTATACGTATCGACAGGGAAGCCAGCTTCTCCCAAGATATCCCATCCCCTTCCGAAAAGAGGGAGAGAAGGAATGTGGTGGGTTTGTCCTGAATTCCGTTAGCCGAAACCCCTTAACCCTCGTGTCTTGAAAAGGACCTCCCTCCTTCGAGTTCGGGTAAATCGTTTGCTACCTTTCCCCCTTTTCTCACACCAGGACTCCCCCGTCTGGAGTACGTCCACTATTTAAAATAGAGGTTTTGGACTCATCTACTACAAGGCACCAGTTACCTCAAGGTATCGGGCAATTCGCTGTTTTAGGAAAAATATAGAATGGAGACAATTTGTTTGCATGGCTTTTAGCACTGAAATCATGTAACTCGTTGATTAAATCAAAATGCATTCGTCGGATAAAAACATTTATTGGTGCTGATTGAGCTAATAATTTTCGTTCGCCTAGTTCGCACTATACATATGGTATAACTCTTTGGTAGATTCTAAAATTTTATACATAGACTACAAAATTCTCACAAAATTAGGATAATATGGCCTTAGATTTGATGAAGCTGTAGTCGACATTAAATGGTCTACCTATAACACTTAGACACTTATACCACTATCGACACTTCGTCTACGGATAACGGTATAAACCGTGTCGAATAAGAACGGGGTGACAGGCAGTTAAGAGTTAAGAAGAGTTAACTGTTGTCTGAAAGAAAATGTATCGAATATTCACGAGCATTATGCAATTCAAGTTTTCAATTTTATTTTAACCAGTCTGAAGGCCACTTCAGGTGTTGTTTAGGTAGGTATTTTCTCACCTGCCAGATGATTCAACTGGCGAACAGTCTTATATGGGGACCGGCAGAATGCGGTGTAAATAGCAAAACGACGATTTCGTTCGGCTTGCTTTGCCGGATGTTACAGTATAGTAGGATGTATCTGCATAGTGTAAGAAAAACGACAGTTCTTCGTTCTTTGTTCGATCTCGGAATTGACCCACCCTATTTAATCACTCAGTCTAGAATCTCTTTATTTTATATAGCTGTCTAATAAGGATAAGCCATTGAGTAAAATGGGATCAATGAACTATGTAATGATTTTATGCGCTTAGCACAGTTTATTGTTGATTCAACATTTATTTTCCCCTGAAAATTCGGTTGTCCCACCATTTCACGTATAGTGGATGATAGGCTTAGCTGGAAAATTAGAATATATCTTTCTATAATACAGGTAAATATACGTTGACCCAATAGTATCATCGTACTCTATATGCTAGTTTGAATAATATGTTAAAACATATTCTTGGATTTATCTATTTACTAGTTATATTTCTGAAAGAATCGATAAATAAGAAAAGGCTAATAACTAATAAGTGTCAAGGAAAATAGTCATGTCTTCTTCGATTAAATGTAATTGAGCTAGCGTTGTAATTTGTCACAGTATTGACGTTATCGAGTATTTGAAGTTTACATACTGAAGTTTATATGTACTTAAAACAAGAAAAATGCTTTTTAAATATAATAAATGATTGATTAAACAAATTCATTTAGATTTTCATGTAAAAAGCAGAATTAACTTGTCAATACAGATTTCTCATGTAGCGTAATATTGTCCAGAGAAGGTAGTGAGAAACAAGTAAGTATGTATTTCGGGCAACTAACTTCGAGCTCATTGATACACCAACAAAAAAGTCTTCAGGGTTTTTGTGTGGGTGGAGTAGAGCGAAGGCCTTTGTGTTCACTGAGTAACCACTTTTCATTCGCAGTGTTCTGTCGCTAACCGAGTCCCTGAAACGTACCAGGTTTCAGACTGAATCGTTTTTACCCCAGGGGCAGCTGAGGGGGGAGGCGAGCCGAGGGACACCTGGAGAGAGGACGTCAACAAGGGTTTGACACAGAGCGTGCCGATGGGGACGTGGAATATGGCCAAGCTGATGCTCGGATGGGCGGCATTTTGTTGGGCAGCGGTCCAGACCGCTCAAAGCCAGGGCGATGCAAACTACCCAGCCAACCAATTTGCAGAAAGACACAGTGAGGAGGAGGTGCAGAGAGTCCGGAGAAGGGGGCAGGAGTCACTGAGAGGGTGAGCTTGTTGTTTCCTGGCTTACGTTTACTGGCTGTGGGAATTCAAATATCACTAGGCGTTAATGGGAGACTTTGGAAGTGTCTGAATTCCCTCAGTGGTTGATTGTGAAACACTTAACGTAAGTAGTTGTATGCTTTAAGACCATATACAAATGGCATATAAATTGGTGTTCTGAGCTATTCTGACAGGCTTGGGAGTAAGTCAGTATAAAAATAGTGTGGTGGACGATTCTGGCTGTAGCAGTCTGTTATGGTTTTGCTTTAGAAGGGTAAGAATGATCTATACAGTAATAGCCTGAGGCAAGTCAACTAGTTGGAGAACAGATGTTCGCATAACAGGGTACTTTTGTTATTGGAGACATTGTCGGTGTGATATTTTGCGATGGGGTTAGCCTTATAACCTTGGTTTTTCAAAGTGCAACACAAGGAATGGATCCCTTGACACTTCGTCCATGATGTCATAAAGTCTCCTTTCTATAATCTTCAAGCATGTACCAGATATCTCTGTAAGGAGGAGTTTGTGGTTTGGTCACATAATTCCAACAGTGACATAAGGTGAGGGAACTGTGTTAAGGGGTCTGTAAGAAGGAACTAACCCCTCCCACAAACTCTCCTGGGTCCGGGTGGGACAGAGCTTGAAGGAGAAGTCGCTTAGGTCCATATTTTCTCTTATTTGAGAAACAAAGGGTGTTTTGTTTCTTTATGGTGTTTAATCTGGACTCCCCCAAATTCCGTTATTCCATTCTGTCCCTTCTATTTGAAAAACTCTCCTGTGCTGCTGTGGCGAATGATGTGCTCTTATTGGTGGGGGCCCATGACAAGTGGGGGCCGTTATTTTTAGCATTGCAGAAGAGTAGGCCAAAGAGAGCATGTCACAAATAAAGCAAAAGACAGTTAAACTCATCAGGTGGAGATCACGTTTGTTTAGTGCCTTGTGTTTGTATGCACTTGGTATAGCCAGCCATTTCGATTAATTTAGCAAATGGCCCCGGTACGCTTTACAGTTAACTTGTGGTGGGGATGAGAATGAAACAGAACGCATTAACTTTCTGCTTGACTGGTTACTTAAACGTTCAGTCTTGTTTTGCTTAGATGAAAATCTGGCCAGCAAAGTTGGACTTGGTTCAAAGAGTAAGACAAGTTAAGATAAAAAACAGGACTGCACACGATTCAAAACTCTTTCCAAAATCATGCTGCCCAAAGGAAGCGTTTGCATATTGTTCATCAATTAAAACGGTAAATTCATGGGAACAAATCTCACCAATGGCATTTCATGGAAAGCATTTGATTAAAAGGATTTTTCTTCCTACCTATATAGGATAATTCCCTGGATCCTACACAGTTAAAACAGCATATCGTCCAAAAACTGAAACGTTCCCATATAAACCCGTTCAGTGTTCTGCCAATCCGAGATTTGGGCCGCATGTGGAATTATGTCCACTGTATTAAGCCGAAGTCAACTTAAAATGAATGCAAAGAATTTCTCATCCTCTGAAATTAAAGCAGCATGCAGAACTGGTATCTGCAATATCTGTGCAATAGGTTGTTTGTAGTGGAGACCATTAAACCGCTGGCCTGCTGCATGGCCGTCAGGCCTGTCTGAGTCACACACGGTTTGGCACTTTCGTGAGAGAGGTTTAATCGCAGAACTCCTTGAGACCTTCTCATGCAGAACATTTACAATGTGAGGAGTGGTGTGATTTAAAGGGAGAGGTCCAGGTTGTGCGGTTAGCAGCCGCTGCTGTGGGGTGGAGGCACGCTTCTGTACTTGCCGTTCTGACTCTGTTTACTCCTGTGCAACATGACTTGGCTAATGTGTGGGCTTGCTTTATTTAAAAGATCAGTTCTGGAATTTTCAGTCTAATTAATTGCCCATTAGAATGAATACATACAAAAACTTAGGAAAAATACAAGTTAGCAAGAATTTAAAACTAAATGCGGAGATTAACTGTATTCTGTGATTCGTTCATAAGGTTTTTTTTCCACGTCTCATAAGAATCATCTTGGATGCAAGCAAGGAGAACTGAAGGACTAAATTAATGTGTATCATGGGCCTGGTGAACTCCCACAGCAAGCCACCAGATCAGCACTAATCCTTCAATTCATAACTGTTGGAACGTGAGGCAGACTCCACTGTCTGGACTATAGCATAGCCATGTGACCTATTTATGTCAATCTAGACAAAAACGCCAGCTCAGTTGCTCAGTAGAAAATGTGGTAACAATACTAGGGTGATATGTGAAAAACATGACCCCTGATCCTGAAGTGTTCTGGTTCTGATTGACCATGTTGTGAATCACACAAAGTTCCCATCTGAATGCTTAAGCCACCACAATTATTTATTTATTTAGCCTTTACTCTGTTGGGCCCAAAGTGCATTTTTTTACCAAGTATTTCTGCAATTCCACTATCCATGGGAATGTATAAAGTACATATCTATCTATCTATATCAGAATGAATTCCATTGTATCTGGTTATTTTATATTGAGAGTTAATTAAGTTCATTAACTAAACTATTGGTTACTGCCACATAGACAGTGAACTGAACCAGATTGGATCCCAGGACACCCCAAGGGTTAAGCCCCCACCTGACAAGACAAAAAGCAATCCCGGAAACAGTCTTGTGTCTGAAGTGTATCTAATCAACCAGGCTTTAAGATACACAACTGACCAGGAACTCAAGTCAGGGGAAATCCCCACAACGGCAGTCTTTCAAACCTACTGATACACTATGGGTTTCCTTTGCCCCAAAGAGGAGGATGAGAAGGCCTTCTCTACATTACATTACTGTTTCTTTATCATTCCTTATGGCCAGGATGTCTCCACTCATCTACCCTGTCTTTGTCTTTTCAATCCTGTCTTTGTGACTATGTGTTTGTCCCAGAAATGTCTTGCGGTTCTACTTGTGTTTAAATTTTAGGTCATTGCTACTCCCCTTCTTCTGCCTTATTTATTTTCTGTTTCTTCTCCTTTTCTGTCTGGTAATGTGGTTTGAAGTCAACTTAACTTAAATTAAATTGTAAATTGTGACCCACTTGACTGCCGTTGGTAAGCATGAAGACAGGGCAGATCACGATTTTCTTCCAAAGGTAGAGAAAGAGAAGGGATTCCTTTGTGTTACCATCTTTAAAGCAACTAAAAACAGTAGAATAGCAGAGTCTGCTTCTTCAGTGTCACTGAATGGAGTTCCACATGTTTCCTTTCCTTTGTTTGACATGTTTCAAGTGGAGATGACCATCGGTCTACCTCTGATCCCGGCTTTAAATGTAGTCGTGAGGGCGAGACACAGCAACTTAATCCCAGATTTAAAGTCACAGAAGCTGGTTTCCAGGCTTTAAGTCATGTGGGTATATTTTGAAGAATAAAGGGGAAAGTTATGGCCGGGGGGGGACCTAGGAAAGTCACAAGGAACCCATGAACACTTACTTTACGCATGAAATGGGGGCCAGGCCCGAGATGAAGACGTTCTGCGAGAGATATGCGTGACCTGGCACGGCTTCTAACTCCGCAGCGCGATGGCTTTTACATGTGTCAGGGGTTCGAGACGGCCCCTTTCCAAATGGGGAAGTGGGAACGGGGCTCTCGGGGGGGCAGGCTGGGGGGGCTAGGATTAGGATGGACCGCTGCCAAGAAGGCGGAAAAGAACGGGGGTAAACATTCCCAACGGCTGGCAGGTTTCTCTGTGTGTAATGTCTTCTAAAATACCAACAGACAGCTGGTTGGCATGGTCTGTTTTAAATGAAAAACAACAAGTGGGATCTGGGTCCGATCGCAGTTAAAAGCCCATACAGTTGTCTCTGCTATATGCAAAGGTTTCTGGTTAAGTGCTGTCGATGTGAAATTCTAACAGCAATCTATTCCGCTTTTGTGTCCATCTGTTTGTATACATGCCAAAGGCCCAATGTCTGCGGTTCACGCTTCAACTCCTACTGCTGCCCCGGCTGGAAGACTCTCCCCGGAGGGAACCAGTGCATCGTCCGTAAGTGACCCGCTTCTTCTTCTGAGGAGGAGACTGGCTTGCTTGGAAAGAGGAGTCTCTCCTTACACCTGGTCTGGTTTGTCTCCGCTCTTCCAGCGATCTGCAGAAACCCGTGTGGGGATGGTTTCTGCTCCAGGCCCAACCTGTGTACCTGTTCCAGTGGACAGCTCTCCCCCAGCTGTGGGGTGACATCAGGAGGTGGGTCGGGCACCCCAGTACTCCCTCCCTCAGAGAGCAACCCTATCAGTGAAGTGCAAGGGAACCTGAGATGAGGATCTTATGCGAGATGACAGTTTCTAGGTTGTACAATGAGGCATGCACTGTGTCTGAACCCGCCGCCGAGAGTTCATGTTGGTGTGTCAGGAGTTTGTACAGAATCATCAATCTGCGTGTAGCGGCCGTGTGCTCAGTCTATCAAGTGAGTCATGACTCCTGCTGTCAGGCCCTTACAAGACTCTGCAGGCCAGCTTGTCCTGACCTAAAGGTAGAACAGTCGGATCCATCACTGCTGTTTACAGGCCCCAGAATAGCTAAGATTTATATGGTGAGAAAGTACTTCCTTAGCCTAGGAGGAATTCCCCAAGCTTATCATAGGTCAGAGCCAAGCCGAGCTCTGGCCAGCAGGCTACGGAGCTCTTTAAAGTCATTTTTCAACAGAGATATTCCATATAAATACACAGTCCTATCTACGATCAAATTATGTTGTTTGTCTGCCGTACTAAAATATTGTATTTTCTCAGTCTTCCTTCCTCAGAATTCAGTTTTAAATTGTTTCAATAATGTTTTTCGGCTCAATAGATCAAAACTTGTTTTACTATGTTTTTTATTCATTTAAAGCGTTTTGTCCGTTGAAGAAGTTATTAATTCACATGTAATTGCCCGCCTGGGCTTATATTTGTGCCTATACATTTTGTAGGCCAAAGAAGGAGAAATCACCAACAGTATATTAACATGCTCAGTGTCCCGGACATGCCTCTAGCTAGATAAGATCCATCTGCTTTAGTGGTAGCCTTAAAATACAATTATCTATACTGTGACAGTTCAATTATATTGCACTCAGAATGTAACGTTGGTGGAAACTCTCTCACACATGACAAAGGCACTGAGGTAAATGACCAGCCTTGTCTAAACAGAAAGTTCTGACATTGTTATTAGTTCGTTAGCCTGCTATCAGGTCAAAATGTGGTCCTTAAAGTGGCCCTTTTTAGAAAACAGTGATGGCTAAGAAGTCGTGACCTGAATGTTGCAGGTTCAAACCAAGGCAGGAACCCTTTTTTGAGAAAGAGAACCCATTCTTGAGAAAGGGACCTGACATCAATAAAGAACAGCATAAAATGGCCGCAATCAAACTTTGAAAAGGAGTATATCAATATATGCCAGGTTAAAGCATAGACAGACAAAATATAATGATGTCAATCTTCATTTGGAAATTGACAACACAACTTATCATGACTTTATTGTAATCCCGTGTCCCTGTTGCGTGTAATTTACTGTTGGAGAATAGCAAGTTCAGTCTTATAGAACTTATATAAGTTCTTATAGAACACAACTGCAGAGACTTTGGTCTACCTCAAGCAAATACTAGTTTGGATGCCTTCCGCAATAACACTGCTGTAGCATATCTTGCTCAACAGTACATCCACCGGATCCATAAGGCATTCATCTCTGCATGTTTTCCTGTCTGTGTGGATACTTTAACTGGGAACTGGATACCTCTGCTCTGATGGTCTCCTGCTGGGCAGGGGGAACAGGTCAAGTCACTGAGGGCTGGACCTGTCCTCTCAAGGCACGGCATGTGGCAGGCGCTGCCCTTCACCGGGTGTCAGAAGCTACGATAATGTTAGGTTAGCTTCCAGTTCCGCCTCTCTGCTCCCCAAAGCAGGGACATTACATTACCAGAGCAGCATTTCACATTGACCCGGGGTCTACTTTCCGTTTGATGAAGAGCTCATTTTGGCATTCCTATGGGTTTAGTTCATACATACAGATCAAGGAAGGGCCTACTCCAACTACTACTGGTAGCGTTGATTTTTGCGATGAAGTAGAGCTAATGCCATTCGGTGTAAGGGCATCTGGAATATACACTGTGTCTGTATGTATGTTTGGTAAAGGAGTTGTTAAAGGAACACTATGCATGAATCTTTCCTGAGTTCCTTTAAATGCACTATACCAAAATATCACACTTCAGAGACCCAGAACTTAATCCTTTTCGGGTTCTGGCCCTCTGGTAATATTGGCACAGAGGGATCTCCCACCACGTCAGTCTTGTACTGCTGATGGGTCTATATTGAGGGTGACTAAGGGGAATCTTGTTTTAAATTCCCCAATCTTAAAGGTGCAGTTCTCTGAAAACACTGACACTCTGTTTCAAGAGAAAAGGTCTATGGACTGGTTGTTAGGAATGCAGGCTGTTTGTGTTTGACTGGCCTTGGAATCACTGTGCTCCAAACATTGCCTCTCCTACTGGAGGTCAACGTTCCCTGCGCCCATTATTCCAGTCTGTTGGCAGTACAGATTGCATTTCTAACTCGAGTCTCTGTCCCCATTCCCCAACAGTACAGTCATGTAACATCAGGTGTATGAACGGGGGCAGCTGTAGCGATGATGCATGCTCCTGTCAGAAGGGCTTCACCGGCTCCCACTGTGGTCAACGTGAGTAATTTCCCAGCATGCATTATTATCGGGGGCGGGACACGCTGTGGCTGTGGGGGCCGACAAAGTTGTGCTGTTGTGTCGGTCCGATGCTGTGTCGGTCCAATGCTGTGTGAGTCATTGTGAATACCGACCCCTTTGCTTTCGTTTCTCGGTAGCTGTGTGTGAGAACGGGTGTCAGAATGGAGGACGCTGCATCGGACCCAACAGATGTGCCTGTGTCTACGGCTTCACCGGTCCGCAGTGTGAGAGAGGTAGGGCTGTGTTACTTTCCGATAGCCAGACTGCTACATCTTACACTTTGCAAGGACAGGAAACACTGTGGGAGGAGAAACCGTGTGTGTTTGTATGGCTTTGAAATTCAGTGGATCGCAGTTGTGCTCACCATCACCATTGAATCTGCTTCCATGGAATGTTAGTTAGAATATTTTGTATTTGTATTTTGTATGTATGCCATCATTCCAGAGCATGTGTTGGGACTTTAGGCATGGTCTATGTTGCTGTGAACAACTGATAACATATGGAAATAGTCTCTGTTTTCTAAACAAAGCAAGTTCTAATTGCCTGGTGACTAAGTGGGGCGCCGTTTCCTGTCTCATGGCTATATCTTGAATCCTGAGGGATAGACTGGCTTAGTGGGTCTCTGGGATGGACTGAGGATAGTGGATCTCTGGGATAGACTGGCTTAGTGGGTCTCTGGGATGGACTGAGGATAGTGGTTCTCTGGGAT